>JAGDQP010004180.1:0-19777 GCA_022664845.1 Lepisma saccharinum
CTATAAATCCCTCTCTTTTCTCTACCAACTAAGTCACTTTATCATAGTTTAGTGACATTCTGCGTTTGCCTATTTTATTATTATTTTTCTTTTCATTTGGAATAAGCTGTTTAGTACACAGAGCGCTTAGTTAGCTTGTTCATCTTGTGCTTACTATTTTCCGTCCACTATCTTTGGGATGGCCTGGCGTTAAATCTTCGTAAATTTATACATGTTGTAGATTTATTTTATCCTTGTGATGAGATCAATCACATAATTCTATTATAAACTAGATTAAACTCTACATCACGATGCTACAATGCGTATCACGTCTGGGTCTTCTAGAAGGCTTTCACTAGCATGGGTGATACATAGTCCTTGAAACAAGTGTTATTATTACTTTTACTGGCTTTGGTGAACGTAGCACTTAAATCTTTTTATTAGTAATTCCCAACTGCCCTAATGATGTTGAGTAAACAGAGCAAATCAATGAGCCTTCACCAGGAGTTGAACCTGTTCCCCTTGCATTGAAAGCGAGAGCATTAACCATTCGGATAACTAAAAACTTATAATTTTATCATGTAAACTTTATCACTAAATGCAGTCTTTGCTCACAGAAAACACTAAGATCACCGAACAAGGACAAGAGAAACAAGTTTCTTCATATAAAGGAGTAACCTTCAAAGATAAGCGAGGAAGGAGAATAAATTATACATAAATTAAGTGCAAAGAATGCGATCATTTGTGTATATAGGAGAAACTGAAAATAGAATGAAGAACAAACTAAAACAACATAAAGAAGATGCGAAAGTACAAAAGAGAACAAATTACGGTATATAAATGTTGTGAAGATACATAGTATGAAATCGGATAGGAAGAAACAGAAATTCTAGAAAGAGAAGGAAAAACATTTATAAGATAATGAAAACAAACAAGAAAGATAAAGGAAATAAAGGATAACATTATGAACTGGAGCGAAAGGCTAACCATAGTTATTAACGTGTTTTTTGAACTAAAAATAGTTTATGCGTTTCACAGGTAGATCCCTTAAATAACATTCCATATCTAATGTAAGATTATCGTTAAGAACAATAAGGTCACAATATTTTAATATCTGAATTGTAATGATATTGAATTGACATGATAATTACATATTTTACTAATGTCAATTTAGAATCAATCCTTTAGAACCAATCCTTCAGGTAATTCTTCAATACATCCTTCAAAGTTTTCATTATTAACATATTTTTATTTCATTATCATTTATTTTATTATCTAAAGGTGCATTTGTATACAGATTAGGATTAAAATTAATTAGTATGATTAGAATGATATGATTCATATTAATATTCATTTGATAGTTATGTGGACGACTTTTTAAATATATAATTCCCATATGTTCTTTTCCATAAGCATGAGTTTTCTTGCAAAAGATTGTTCATTTCTTGGTGTCATGCTGGATGTTTTAATGAACGAATCTACGTCAGTAAAACAACATATTCACAGATTGGTTGCAGAAGGAATAAAATCTGGTGCAGTACGGCCCTTAAATACAAATGTATTCGCTGCCGAAAAAGCAGAAGAAGCTTTCAGGTAATTGTCGAAGCAGCCAGGTTATTAACTTACCTTATTTCTAGAATGTCAAACACCTACATTCTAGTTGTACTGTTAAGTAAGATACATCTGTGTAAAAAACTATAATTGGATATTAAAATTTTCTGTTATTCCTTAATATTTACAAGAAAAGAATAATGAAATGCTCATATTTGTATGTTTTTGGAACTTCCATCCTGTGACAGCAATGTCAGTGTGCACATATTGCATACTGAAAGACTATTTTGACATAATGAAATAAATTGTGATGTTGAGACTTGATCTCGCATAAAAAAATAAATTTTATTCCTGATATTGAATACCTCAAGGGTCTCTTGACAGCAGTAGGCAATTTTCAATAATTTATATTGCTGCTACGAAGTTAACACAACATACATTTTGTGCGAAACAATAATGAGATCATTTTTTTTTCTATGCTTCTGTTTCTTTCACGGATAATTGAAAATGAAAAGATCAGATTTTATTTGTGAAATATCGTTTTTAGCTTATACGCTTCTCTTTGAGTGGCAACACATTACAGTCAAGAAGCTATTAATTGGGGAGTTAACTGTTTTAATTCTATATTACACAGGCCAATATGAGCACTATTGTTCTTCTAGATACACTTTATTGATAAACATTTCTTGATAAACATGATGTCCCCGAAATAATGTCACAAACGTCGGGCTGTGATTAGTTATATGAAAACAGAGGAAAAGTTCCTTGAACAAATTCCGAAAACTGATTAATTTCGGAGATATAAGCGTTCAAAATTACGGTGCCATCGTTACAAATGACTTTACAGCTCGACACATGATGACGTTAGCTGTGTTGGGTTAGCATATCACACTTGAAGTAGTGCCAGGTACATCTATGTAAGTAATGTTTTTGATTGACTGAGTCCCGGATAGACAGGTTTCGTAACGTAAAGATTTCATTGTCAAAGGATAAAATGGTTTAAGAGGACAAGCATAAAAATCTCTAAGCTGCAATCGCCAATCATAAACTTAACTTAAATAGGTGTATTAGGTATTACTTAAGCGTGATTTGTTAGGCCGAACCGTCAGTGGCTCAGTGGTTGAACGTTGGCTTAGCATTCGGGGGGTAATTGGATCGATCCCAGCGGCCGACCATCCTGACTGAGGTTTTCAAGAGGTTTTCCACAGTCAAGCCAGGCAAATGCGGGGACGGTACTAACAAGATAAGCGATGTCCATCTACCTTTCATAATTGTCTTCCCCAATCTTTCCCGGCCAGAGCCTCAGATTCCTAAGGAAATTAATTTATCGAGTTATGACGTTATTTGCGACGATGCCGTCGTGGTTTCAAACGCCTGTAGCTTCGAAACTAAGCAGATTTCGGAATTTATGTAAAATAAATTTCTTGTTTTGATTAAGCTAATCACCTCTCGAGGTTTGCACCATTATTTGGGGGACACCCTGTGTAAGAAACGCTAGTAGATGAGAGGCCTTACATGAAATGATCGTGAGGATAATAATACGTCTGGACTACGAAATGAAAGAATAAAAACGATTGAAACACTAATAACTAAAGAAGAATGAGGAATCAAAAAAGAGAAAGCTCTAGAGAAGTATTCAGAGGTGTCTAGCAACAGTGGTGTATCCATGTAAACCATGGAGATGAAGCGAAACAGTATTAATACGAAGCGAAGACGTACTAATATCAGCTTAATGTGATATATAATATAGTTTTAAAAATACAGATGTATCGTACGTCACTAAGAATGTTTTCCCTAAGCCACAAGGTGATGAAAAGTAAGACAAATAAATAGTTCATTGAACAATATCGGTCTGAGCCTAAAAGTCTTAAATTCATAAGTTCATTGTCTAGAAGAGTCAATCAAGAAAACATTTTTGTATGTATTGCTATTGTGTTATTTTTTTCGTTGTGCTTCTAGCTTGTAGAAACTTGCAAACTCAAACTGTGTAACAATGAGACATTAATCACCTGTAAACTGGCTGTTTAATTCCATACCTGAAAGCTAGAATAGCGTAAGTCACAGATCCTTGATATCAAACAAAAATGTAAAATCCAATTTCCTTTCATATAGAAACTAATGGACAAATAATATTATAGATTTTTTTCTACATTTAAAAAAGTTTACAACAAGAAGCATGCAGCCTCTATATGAGGCCTTCCGAATGCTTTACAATACTGCATTTCTTACGTTTCGGCCAAAATTAGCCTTACGACGTTTTAGCTCTCAGGTACACAATTCCGCAGCTGGTTACTTCCAGCCCATACAAATGGTGTTGGTAAATAAAGTCTAAATGTCCTTCAATGAAGAATTGGTTTCGATTTTAAGAAGGAGGAAATACTGTCCTCTGTTCAGCTCGACACTCTCCTGTTCAGCTCGACTTCCCACTTTAGCATATCCTTGTAGCACGCTCAGTCCAGTCGAGATTCCGGAGCGGGGAGCGGTAAAGTCTTGCAGGAGAGACATTTCTTTCCGTCGCAACGAACAAGGACATACGTAACAAAAACAATAGCTAGTAGGAACCCTGAAATATTCCAAGCATGAAGTAGTACATGATGATCTTAAGTATCAAAATGAGTGGAGATAAACTTGACGTTTTGGATTTATACTACTTGTTTCAGTCGTTACGAGTACCACTACACAAACAAATTAAAAATATCTAAGTTAGTTAATTTGTGTCCATGATGCCAAAGTTGTAAACTATACTCTCACTGATGGAAGTCCATGCCTAAAAGACTTGCTAAAACATCTGAAACTTTTCTTTTTCCTTTATAAAACATTCTAACAATTGTTTTAAAGATTCTATTAATTTCAACAAATCCTCATTAAAATCTTTATTCTAGTCTACCCATAATAACCAATCATATGTGCGTAATGAAGGATCTTGGTTAATGATAATGGAGACGGAATCTCTCTGTTCTCTCTACGAATCCGACCCTGACTAAGAAATATAATTAGTTAAATGAAAAACACAAAGTTTCATCTGCTCCAAACAAAAGTCAGTCTTCTGTAGGTAATTATTAAATTTAAACATTAGTGTATGCCTTTTTCAAAAGCTAAGATAGTTCCAACGTGTTTACCGTGATTCCTTTTTCAGGTTTATGGCATCCGGAAAGCATATTGGAAAGGTAATGCTGAAAATTAGAAACGAGGAACCCATTGAGGTTTGCTCTGCAGTTCCAAAAACAATTGAAGCTGTACCAAAATTCTTCTGTGATCCAAACCAAACTCACATTATTATTGGTAAGTCTTTGAGACTGTGAGAGTAAAATGTTCTAAACCTGCATTCATGAGCTTGACAATATATTGCTTAATATCGTAAGAAATACGTGCTCCTATTCTGTAAGTAGACAAACATAACTGTAAAAGCTTTTCGATAGTGTCTCTTTCTCGGGGATGTTATTAACTCCACGGAGCCCAAAACTATCCACAAAAAGGTACTCAGCTCTATTACTTGCATGTGAAACCTTGTCCTATATCCCCAGAAACATGAAAAATAACTTAAGATGGACAAATAATTCTTCGTCCGGTGAGGTTTGTCAGATAGGAACACTGCTTTTTAGCTGATACGAACATCATTTTCCGTCTAGGATACGTGCGAATATGTAAAGCAAAGCGAAGCTTTGGCACTTAATGAAAAAGTTTTCATAAAAATTTAGTCATAAATTTGCCTTCTGGATTCAACAATAAAGCTATTATTATTGAAAATTGTGACTAAATAGAAACAAATTTCTCTCAGAATTTTCTATATACTTTACAGAAAGTATATATACTTTACTTTACTTAGCGCAAAACAATTTTGTCCATGCAAACTTTAGAAAATTGCTAACGTCCGACGTTGGTCTATTTTTCACTTTTAGCTTAGGGAATACCGATCAGGCCTTCTCGGGAACGAATGATGTAACCCAAAATCCTTTACTTTAACACAGAGTAGTCATTTTATGAACTCTCAAAGCCTGTTTAAAAGTTGTTTTCTTTCCATCATAAAGCTCGTTGTACATGTGTTTAGTATAGGCTTTTAAACGACACCGTAATATATAAACATCTGTAGAATCTATTTGAGAAGAGTAACTGTGTTGTGCAATTCAAAACTATGATAATATTCCAAAAGTGTTGGTTTTCCGTGTGATACAGTCGTACGAGGGGTGATGCGAAAGTCATGTCTATGGCGGGCTAACAGGAGAACCAATGAACTGAGAAGAAAAAATCCGTTACTATTTTTCAATATAATCACCTTCCAGTTCTATACATCGTCTCCATTTTGTTCCAAGTGACTCAGTGCCTTCAACATGAAAAGATTTTTCCTTGGAGTCAAAGAACTGAATCACAGCATCCATTACCTGCTTGTCGCTTGAAAATCGCTGGCTCCTGAGGTATGGTTTCAAATGATGAAACAAATAATAATCATAATTATAACCGGCTTCTGGAGCTCTAGAAAAAACCAAATCTTATTGTCCAAGTATAGAAATTTTGAATTTTTCGTTCAGTTCCTCCATTCAATCCTAAAACCATTTAGATTTGGCGGTATTCCTTAGGAATTTATTACTGTTGATATAAATATGGACATAAAACTCCGACGTTCATCAGATTCTGTTCGACATAATGTTGAAAACTAAGGTAGACTGCATTTTGTAATGATACTTTATCACCATCGCCTATCTTTTAAAGAATGAAAAAGGCCGCTCCAATTTGAGCTGTATGAGGAGCGCAAAACTTAAACTACTTTAAAACTTTTGCAAGTAAGATTCACAGGAAGGTTAAGAGAGTGAATACAGCCTACGAAGAAGAATGAGCAGGATTGTCTTAATACCATATATGTTGATAAATAATCACAAGGCCCGATGTTATTAGTTTATTAAAAATGCCATTTGAGCTACAGCTATAAATATCGAAGTATCATTTTCCTTAATGAAATCTAATGCTCCATTAAGCAAGCATTAAGAACTCATGAATTTTCCTTTAACACTTTCCCTGGAAATATAACTTTGAGTAAGAGATGCCAAAATGTTGTTCTTTATCAGTGCGAATAGAAAATTGAATTTCAAGTTCTTTCGCCGTTTTCGTTTATATACAAAACATGTCATATGGTGATGTAACAGGGTCCTCATACCCATATGAGTTTTAATGTAGTGTAAGTTATACCCAATGGGTCTGCTCAATTGAGAAAGCTCATCGTCAGAAATATGATTCAGTTTCTACCTTTTAACAACATGTCCAGGATAGTTTTTTTTATTTTAATTACTTTAAAAAATAACATCAAATCTCAAATTTTCGAGAAAGTCAGACATTGACTTTGCATTCTGATAATTCCACTAATAGTTCGCTTTCACTGCAAGAAAGCTTACTGTCAGTCAGCTGGAAGCTTATGTAGATTGAAATATTGAGTTTTTATACATAAACGTTTAAATAGTGCAATACTGATTAATATTTAATACATTTGTTTTTGCTTGAAGGTGGTTTGGGAGGTTTTGGATTAGAACTAGCAGATTGGTTGATGACCCGAGGGGCCAAGAAAATAGTTCTGACTTCAAGAAGTGGTGTGAAAAACGGTTATCAAGCATTGTGTTTGCGACGCTTATGCGAGGCAGACGTCAATGTTAAAATATCAACAGATGACGTCACAACAATGGAAGGTGCTACCAAATTGATAAAGGAAAGCAATGAGCTTGGCCCTGTTGGATCCATATTCAATCTAGCAGTGGTAAGATCTATTTCTGTACATCATACTTATTATGCTGAATATTAAATTTATATGTACATACATTTATAAATGTAACCAAATTTTGGATGTTTATGTTTAGCTGCTAACAACATGATGTTGAATTTATTATGTAAATTCTAAAGGATTTTAGTGTTTCTTCTAATCCGTATATTTTGTCCTGTTCATGAATCCATTTATTCATAGCTAGTCTTTATTTTCTCATATGTACATGGAGATGAATAATTTCATTTCATATGAAATTCAGTTTTTCATATTGAAAAAGGAAACCTTCATATATAATCTGTTTCATAATATAATATACATCCATAAAAGTTCCTGGATACATTGCTTTTATTGATCAACAGATCTACCTATAGCTAGTTTTTAACTTTTCCTTGTTTCTTGTATTTCGTGCTCTCAACGGCATATATTTTTGGATGAAATAAAACTCAATGTTTTAGTATGTCTTCAATCCTTTCCTACTCTCAGCCGATTTCACTATTAACTTTATTTTTGTGACCTTCCAAACCCAGTTGCAAAATAATCTTAAACAACATTGATTGAATTAATGTGAATAAGTCATACCTTCAGTTCATGAGGCACCTATATTTGAACCTGGTCAAAGAGATGATTCCACTTGGGTATAAGTTAAGCTACCGAAAAATATAAGCCTTCAAAGCTGAACCAATCCGCCATTAATACGTCACTTCTGTGGTGCAAAGATAGAGTATCAACGCAAAGTGGGAACTATAAAATTAGTGTTTCTATATCGCAATTTATGGAATACCCTTCCCTACTTTTAATGAGAATAGATACATAATCATGGTTAATAAAAATGTTCCATTTTTATGCAAGTTCAAAAAAACAACCGAAAATTTGTTCTCTATGGTTAAGGATGTTAGCTTACTACATCGTTACAAAAGTTCAATACCAAAAGAAAACTTAATAATTTCCCCTTATATTAGAGTAAATGTAATTATAATTATTGCGTTCTTTGGTACCATTATAGCTAATATACTTAATGTATTTCACGTATCATTACTGCAATAAACAGAGCTATATATAGTTACTGATGATTAAATTACTTAGTAGTTTGTGTTCGTGTAATGGTGTCAATCCCCCAAATAAATTCATTTGAATTGTATTTATCGCCTTTAAACATTTTTTTAGCTACTAAGAAGAAACACACTACCACCACGGCTCGAGTATAGTTTACACCTAACATTTCAGTTGGATTTTCTCTTACGTAAGCACGTAAAGTAACCTAATTTTAAATAACCGGAAATCAGTTATATATATATAAACAAAGAAAGTATTCTGAATAATTCCCGTTCAAAGTGGTCAATTTGGATCGTTCCAATTATTGCAAGGTGCACGCATACACACAGTCAGTCCATTAACGCAAATATTGTCTTGTGTTAAGCGTAGTTCTCAAGTATGTTTGGTCAATATACGTAATATCAATTATAGACTTAACATACACCCCTACTAATGAAACATTCCTATCACAAGAATGCTTTTGGATCCGATTCATTAATGAATTAAATCATGAACTCAACAAACGACGAATTAATTAATTCATTCTAGTTTAGATAAACTATCAAAACCTAACATTCCCTGTTTTGTGCAATCTGAGAACAAATACAGATTAACGCGTATTATAGTTATGATTACTTCTCGGGTTCGTCTTTTCGAAGAATAGTTTCAGCCAAATTAGCCATTTCAACCAGTCAATACAAGTTTAGTAATGTTTGAATTAGTAATAAAGTGAATAAGTTAAAAATTGTACTAAATGCAAGTTTTCACTACCGGATCTAGTTTGTAATCCGGAATAAGTAATGGTGGCAAAAATAATAATTACAATGTCAAAATCGAGTAGGAGGCCAAATCAAGAAAAAAGAGTCAAATCCGGAAAGAGTCAACATAGTTTTGTGCTTATGACGTCAAGAAGGATAAGTGGAGGACAGGAAGTATAAAGGAAGCTATGCATAATGAAGAAAATACATAAAAGCAAAAGTGTAATAATTATGTATGTATTACGTAGTGTAAAGTATAAATATATGTTCGTATATTGTATGTCTTTAGCAAAAAGTTAGTCTCAACACACTCTCCACACCGTACTATCACTCCCAACGGAGCCCCGGTATATTAGCTGTTCAGTGAATTCTCCCAATCTCGAACACCGATTCACTTCTCGAGTAGCGGTGAATGGAATCTCTGACAAATAATAATCTGTCTGGCAAGAGTACAGGCAAACCGCTACTTGAAGCAGTGTATCATAACTGTGAACCATATACACATTAATCTATATATGTTTCTTAAATTCCATATTTCTTTTAATAGATCGCGTTTATTTACACATTATTGTGTTCATTGTCGTAGACTATCATATTTATACTTGTAGACTGTTTTTTAGGTGCTGCCCCGGATTGTTCTACCCGTTCTATTGTGTGAGGACCCTTTGAGTAATTTTAAGTTTCGCTAAATACATATAAGTTAGTTACTTTTAGCCTTTCTATTTTCACTTAAATATTAGGTTAGGTTAGATTAGGTGAGTTTATTATGAAATCTAGGAAACTGCATAATACCTGGAGTTTTTAAACGCGCCGAAGTTCGATGAATGATGAGAATTTTAATGCACGCCTACCTTCTTCCCTTTCGGATTATAGACATTTCACAGTTATGACTCATTGCTCTAGGTAACGGTGAATCGATTATGTGACAAGTGCTGCAGCAGAATCGAAACTCCGTTACTTGTAGAAACGATTCGGCATTACGAAATTCTTATAATTCTAAAAGTGGAGAAATTGTACCTATATTATAAGTTCCTTTATTCCCTCTAATTGGGGAACATACTGTAATAGCATTTTGACCTAACGTCAACCCGAACCTTATCGAAAACCGAAAACATAAAACTATATGAAAAACTGAAATGGAAAATGTAACATTTATATGAAAAATGTAACATTTCCAACATGCGTGGAAGAGTTGAAACGCAAAATTCAATAAAGTTTCGAGTTACGGCAGTGCGAAATGAGAGTTAAAAATACTTATTTAACTACTTACGCGTTTGGGGCGATCACATGAAATGTATGTTAAACGTCATGCGCAGCGCCTATAATGAAAAATACCACCTGACTTTGACTAACTAACCAATCTTCGCTATTTCGACACATTGCCTATAATTCTTGTAGCAAAACACATGTCACTCATAACACGAAGTGTCACGATTAGTATTACATCGCACACTGCCATATTTGTTCTGTGTTGATCAACTCGAGTACGTATTTATGAAAATAATAATGACACACGATTTCATAATAGTTTTCGGATTGCTGGCTATTGCATTAGATGGCTATAGAAGTGTCAGTGATTATTATTTGCAAATATATAAGACGTACATATGGTTCAATAGCTAGTGGATGCTGCGCGTGATAAAACAAAGTTTATCCCGTACTGGGAACATAATGTGTTTCAAAGCACATTCAACTGGTTGAAATAAGAATACGGCATATTTCTAAATCTGTTACCTTATGAAGCGTAGTTCACGCGTGAGATGGTTTCGTGGATCCGAATCTTAGGGGATTGACTAAAAAGATTAGGTTTATTTTCACTTATTTTCACAATATGTTATATTATAGCATATCCTTTAGACAACAAATGTTATTTATTTATTTCGTCTTATGTATTATGGTCACAAAACTTTGTCTTCCACTCAACCATAAATATACATAGCACACGCTCTCTTTAGTACAAATAATATAATAATAATAACACATAGCAGAAGCAATAAACCTAGTACATCTGAACTACAACACAAAAATACACATACACACACCTATATATATATCGCAGTTCTCTACTTTATAATATCATTGTAATATAATAGTAATAGAAGGAGAAAAGACGTAGTTCTAATGTTGTATCTAAAATCCTGAAGCAAACCTTACTCAATTCATTGCCTGGTGGAGCATCTAATTATTAAACAGTTTCTCGAAACTTTTCCGGTACATTGGCAGTGAATTCATGTTCCTGATCGAGTGATGAAGACTGTCCCAAGGGTTACAGGAGGAGACTGTGAATGATTTAACAAAAACGTTTGATTTATGCCGCGGAATTGAAAGAAGATATTGTGTTAAATTTATGAAAATCGCATAATTACTGGAAGCGTGAGAAAAGATACACATGATCATTGGTTTTGAGCACTTTGTATAGGAGCATGAGTTTGTGGGACTTGGCGATTATGTAAACGGAGTCATCCTAATTTATTAAAGTAAGGCGAAAGATTATCAAAGTATCTTATGCCAAAGATAAAACGAACGCAAACATTTTGGACATGTTGCAGTCGTCTGGGTAGCTCATTCGTTGAGAGTAAACTGCATCCCCATAGTCCAGGTGTGATAGTACCAATATCCTAGATAGATATATTCGAACTGGCATTGGTAATAATATTTTTATGCGATTTAATGAATAAAATGATACTAAAACTTTGCTACTTATGTGGTTAACGTGATCTATCCAAGATAAGTTATGATCCAGTATTAAACCCTGATGTTTGACTGTGCGCTGGAACAATATTGGGGTGTTATATATAATTAAGGGGGCTAACGTTTGACAGTCAATATTGTCACGAATATGCTTAGAAGCTAAGAGCGTAGCTTGGGATTTTCTTGGGTTGATGCTCATACCATGTCTTAGTGACAATATTCCTAAACTATCTAAATCATGACTCACTTTATTTATTGTTTGATGCAACTCCAATGGCGAAGTTGAGAGATAAATTTGAAGGTCATCGGCATAGAGATGATAACGGCAGTACGTTAAGGCATTGATGTAAAGAGCAAACAAGAGACGACCTAAAACACTGCCTTTAGGGACACGGCATGATATTGGGGATACACAGGAAGATTTATTATGAGACATAACAAATTTTTCACGATTAACCAGGTAGGAGCGAATCCACGATATGGCTGATTCAGAAAAGTTAAAGAAAGCTTTCAGTTTAGCCATCAGTATATCGTAGTCGACAGATTGAAAAGCTTTGCTATAATCCAACAGTACTAGGATTGAAGCTTGTTTATGGTCCATGACCCAACGAAAATCACCAGTGCAGTATTGGTACTGTGGTTAGGTCCAGAACCTGACTGAAGAGGTTCCAATAGTTTGTTGTATGTAAGAGAATTGTGGGTCTGATCTTTAACAATATATTGCAGTGCTTTCGATAAAGTCGGAAGAATGCTGATAGGACGGAAATCGGTTGTCGAAGTCACACAGCTAGTTTTAAGAATGTTGCTTCTACCGTTACTCAACACCTGACGTATAACAGTAAATTCCATAAATATAAACAGTGTTATGATCACTATGAATAGCGCTACAAATGGATAAGAGAGATGGAATTGAACATAGCGCTATATGATATCAAATGAATAATTATCCTGAGAACACCGTTTACTGAGTTTATTCTGAAAATTATTACTGTTTCTGCTCTCTGAATCTCCTATACTATGTTTTATTCTTCATTTGTGATATTATCTTTGTTAGTCATACTCTCTTCGATTAAGGCGCATTGCGATGTTCAATTGTCACACTCGAAAACTTCAACGTAAAGACTTTGCAAGTGATAGACCGAAGAGTTCAAAGTGCAAAGAACCCATCTTAAAATCGTGAAACTAAAAGACTTTGCACTTTACTAATTTCGCAAACTGGGAAATGTAAATGTAAAAGATGCAAAGTTGAACTGTGGAATAATCCTCAGCTCACATTTTCATTGGTTCATTTCATCCACCCTAGTTTATCATCCAATTTGAACAGTTTCTAACTCCTACGGGTTAATTTCGTTTTACACGAATTCGGCCGTCGTTAACGTAATGACTATGGTTTTATGATAAGGACTGCGTTCCTGTCGCACGAGTTTTTCGTTAATGAACGCTACAAATGGAATATCGGGACTAAGATCTAAAGGACATTTATCGTGACAGTGCAATGAAGGAGTCTGCAGCGAGGAAATCGTATATCATATCAATAAAGGAAGAACCAATTCAAGTCAATTGTAACGAGAGATGGCTTGTCACTCTGATCCTCGTCATGCACATTGGCCCTTCATTGATTGAACATGATACACCATTTCTTCACTGCAAACTCGTTCATTGCATTGCCACCATAAACTAGCTTTATTTGCCTAAAAATCTCAATAGGACGAACACTTTGTGCATTCAAAACCCAAGCACAACGGATTTCACACTTGGCGAAAATTTCAATAGGCGTCGCCATTTTGACACGCTGACAGGAAGAAATGACATTACCGCTGAGCAACGAAGCTCAGCTCATACTGAGAGGAGAAGAGATGCTCACTGATTCACAAACAATCGCAGTGGTGGGGATCTGCACTAAGCGTGCTGCTCAAACGTTCTTTACTTCTGGACGATCCTCGTAAAAGTAGATAATTTACTTCTTTGATAAAGAATTAATTTACTGCCTTGTGTTTACCACATATATTCGATTTGTATTTTATTGTTATTTCGTATGTTGTACGTTTTATTAGAACTAACTTTAAAAAGCTTCCCGAATAGCATAATGAACTACCTTAACCCAACTTTGTCGTGACCACCGAGTCTAGCTATAGGACTGTGTAATTTTAATCGTTGCTCAAGTGCCCCAGAAATGGAACGCGACATCTTGAACTTATGTAGAGTTTTCATTTATTTTAATTATTGTTAATACTTTTTTCTCAAAATAAAGTGTTCTAAAGTTTTAATAATCATCGAAATATGATAACAAGAAATTATATATTACATAAGTATAATTAAAAAAAGAGGGCCAGTGTGTGCAATAGTTTATTGTATATGTTAGCATAACCTGGTAGTGCATGTTAAGCAATGTAGATTATAACAAAGCGCAAGTAAAGTGTGTACCATCCAGTAAGTTGTTGGTTATTTAATTGATGATCTCACCTTCACCTAGCGAGGGAATTACAATTTTCCCCTTTAACAGCTTGAGAGATATACCATCTCTTGTTAAATGCTAGAGATATTTCCGAATCTCTTGAATAGTGCGAGATCTTCCTGATAGACTTGTCTCACCCTGGAGCTGTAGCCTGATCGACCCGTGAGGATCTCTTTTGGGTATGAGAGAACACTTTCCTCTTGACGAGAGATCCGCCCGTTGCAGCGTCAGTCTATTATGGTTACATACATATCGTGCATCTTACCGAGAAGCAACAGAGGAAATCGAATTTACATCTTAAACAAAGTCTCTTGGGGTGTTGTCGCCCACAGAATCCACATATGAGTAAGCGACGGGAGTTGGAAACAGGTCCACCACCAATGCGCTACACGTTAAATGGTAGATCCTGACTCCCAAGAGCAACACATTTCAAATACAACGGAAATAATAATATATATACATTCCGAACGTTTCTCACGTTCAATGGGATATTTCGACCATCCAAACTTGGCATCCACGTTCGCAACGGAAGTCACACAAAGACCGCCATATTGAATCTTCAATTATCCAGAGAAGCTTACGAGACTCTTACGTCGCTGGAGTTGTACTATTGCCCTGAGTTTCCAGTAAATGTTGTTATGAAACCTCTTGTCATAAGGCTATTCGTGTTCGGGGCACGGAAACTGAACTGTTACATATGGCGCGCAAATAGGGGCGAAAATAGGGGCGCCCCTACCCGTCTAGGGGTACAGAAAGTTGCAATTCCTGATAGTACTCAGGAGGTGGACAATCTCCGGGGTCTGAGGGATCCTAAAAGACCATGAGAGAAGAATTGTTAGTAGACAAGTTTGATGGAAAGAAAAAATTATGCTGTGAATGCTTGAAGGAGATGACTGATTCCCATACAGACATATAGAAGTATAGACGTAGAAGAAATGAGGAGATTCACCCGAGTGAAGAAAATTCGTATAATCCAGAAAGAATCGGCTGCTAATGTAGAAGGGATAGAAAAGTCATATTCTGGTAGTGTGAAGCTAGAACAGCGTATGGAAGATGTATTGAGTATGCGCGTCCAACCGAGCAGGACTACAAGGAAAAATACTGTAGCTAAGGGACTGGTGACCATGAAAAGACAGGTACTTAAAACTACCACTCAGTTAATGCAATATACGGTAGATGCAATATGTGAAGATATTGACGCGAAGATAAAAGATGTGAAAGAGGTAGGACACGCTGAGTTGAACCAAGTCACTGAACGTGTCATAACGGTTTAGTGCTAAGCAAAATGACGATGTATGTACTGCTGTAAGCCGAGTAAATATACTTGAAAAAGAAGTCAGAGACCTGAAATGAAATTATTCCGGTAGAGAAGAAGTGGGTTATAGTCATTATGGGAGAACGACTTATCAGATGAACAACGAAAGAGAAGGTTATTCAAGTGATAAGTTATGCAAGTAGGTACACTCAGATAGGACAAGGGAGAAAGTGTATGACACATCTTCAGAGATTGAATAGTCAGACACTGATGGATCCAATAAGGAAAATGCAGAAAAAGACAGCTAATTATTCCAGGTATCAAAATGAGGTCGGATTGTCAAGTGGGACAAGGATGCAGGAGTCACGGCGGGCATTTGACAGTAAGGATGAGTTGACTAGAGGAGCAAAACTCCCCGTAAATATAAGTGGTACATAAAGTCAACCGATCTTAAGGTCTTTTCAACGTATATTCCAGAAATATCGCATTTAACGGTGAAAGCATACCTCTATCAATTGGAGAAAGCGGAAATCGCGGGCATCAAGGATTGGATTGAAGAGAGTTATTGCATTTATGTTGAAGAAGAAGAATTTTCTGTAAACATGCATTCTCTTCACATAATCAAGATAAGAAAAGTAATAACTTTTAATTCAAAAATTTAACTTGCTATGTACATCAAATATGTTAGCGCAGTAACCTAATTTAGAATCAATTTATATTCAATAAAGAACTTAGCATGTAATGAGTTTTGCTGTTCAACATTTAACATAATTCATAACGTAATTAAAACGATCAATGGAGACATCTTCAACTTGAGAACCAGCAAATTTCAGTATGTAAATGCAATGGTTCTTGCATGAACCTCATTTCTGAACATAACACACCAACCAATGTTCCCACACCAACCAATATTCCCACACCAACTATCGATTTAAAATCACTCCACGGTTTATCAAATTAAAAGAGACCTGCCTAACGCCATTCTTCTGTAAAGGGACTGAGATACGGCTTATGTGGTTGCATATGCAGTTGTTTATATTCTATAACAGTGTGAACATTACCTGAATCCCTCATTTATATTTTCAATACACGGCGACCCAAAACATTCTGCGACCTAGTGGTTGATGACTATTTTATGAGACATTTTTAACCTCTTGTTAAACACATTTATACACCTTATATATCTGACCGTTATCGAGATATGTGTTGCTAATAACTAGTACAGCCAATGATTAAAAAAAAATACTTTTGTTCTACGTGCATAAACATGAAAATTATTCTTACATCTTGTATTTCAGATGTGGAAACTTTTGTTTGTAGTAAATAATAATTTTTATTTTCTTTGATAAAAGCAATAAATACACAATAGTTTCAAATATATCGTAATGTTAGTATTTGCAGGTTGAAATAGTTTCTTACGTGCTGAATTTGGTTTTACGTTGCTCAAGATTTTTAGAATTTTCTGTTGAACTTTATATTCGTGTTATCTCCGTGTAGTGATTAGTATCATAAAATTAGAGAAATAAAAAGAACCACACACATGTAATACATACTTTTCATTTCATTGTTCTAATAAAAATACTTAATTTCTTAATAGTTTTAATTTTTACTATATATAATTAGATTATATTGGATTAGATTACTAACAAAGAGTTTAGATAACTTTCCTTATCACTACTATTTACTAGCAATAGTTACTTTATTTTTGGATAATGTATAAACTGTATAAAAATAGGAAGAATGGACTTTACATAACGTCTTTCTCAAATTAGAAATCACCTTTTCTTGAAGTAGTCAACTCCCATTCTAATGCGAACACAGTTCCTTGTTTTGAATGCTTACTTCTAAGGGTTTGTATTCTTTCATTGTAGGTTTTAAATGATAGCATTTTGGAAAATCAATCAGAAGAAAAGTTCCAGGCTACCTATCTCCCAAAGGCTACTGCAACAAAATATCTGGATCAGATTACAAGAAATCTGTGTCCACATTTACAGAACTTCGTCGTTTTTTCAAGTGTGAGTTGTGGTCGTGGAAATGCGGGACAGAGCAACTATGGAATGGCGAATTCTGTCATGGAACGAATATGTGAACAACGTCGACTGGAAGGTTTCCTTGCTCTTGCTATTCAGTGGGGAGCAGTGGGAGATGTGGGGTTAGTCGCTGAAATGCAGGGAGAAAGAGAAGCTGCAATTGGAGGAACTTTACCTCAAAGGATCTCCTCTTGTCTCCAACTCCTGGATAGGTTCTTAAAACAATCGCATCCCGTTGTTAGCAGTATGACTGTCTCAGAAAAGGTGATCTCAAAGAATACAAATGCTGATAGCGCGACCCAAGCCGTGGCAACTGTTTTAGGTACGTTGTTCTTTCTCATATTAGAATATCATTTAGTTTGTTGACATATTAATATAAATATTTGGTTGTCTTAAATATCAGTGAAAGAACTACCATCAGTAGAATCTTTGACATTAACTTCCGGAAATCCAATATGCCTCTATTAGAAATAAGTAAAATGTTAGCAATGTGGCAGAGAATTGCTTTTATTGGCATGTAGTTTTAAGATAGCTCACTAGTTAAACCAATCCACTTCATTCATATATTCTTTGGCTTTTTTCTCTTCATAATTAACCATGAGCAAATCTTCGGTTCAAGAATTGGTTAGCTTTATATGGTTAACAATTAACTAGTTATAAATTACTCAAACTGTTGTATTAGTTTACTTCGATATTTTCAGAATTAGGACGCATTTATATACAAAGATCATGTTTATTTTATGTAGGAAAAGCATTTTTACATTTTAGATCACGATCTTAGATAATTTGAAACATCAAATTATTAAAAAAAAATAAGTAATTAAAACTTTAGTGGAACTAAATTCAGTTTAACATTAATGATTCTTTTATCAGTAAACAATTACCCCCTTGAAATTTCAGTACTGTTAATTGTTAGTTTCATATGAAATGTGGTGATAAATGTAGAGTTCTAAGCAAAAAGTGTTTTGTAATAGTGCGTCATCAAGTGATGAAAACAATAAAAATTAGGCCAAGCCCTGCAGTTTTGTTATCAAAATATAGCGGACAATTATAAGGTATCAACTGCTTCCACTTGTTCAAACTCACAACGCAGCTAAACTCACATGCGACATTATTGGAAATGAATCTGTGACAAAACCCTTGCCCTTGATTTCATCAAGAAAAAATATGTCTTCCCTAACATAAGTATAAGGAAGCTCTCTTTAACAGCTTTACCCAAACTCTGACCAGGGAAGTGGGCAGTGGAGCTGCTCAATGAGCTCCATCTCATCTGATAGAACATATGTTTCTAACCTGCAATCAAGGAACCCATGAGTGGTTCTAGTGCTGTTACCGCCCTTATCTTTACCATAAGTGGTTCATAGATAGGTTGCATGCTCCCGAGAGGGTCAGATTAAAAACAACAGTTTCATTTACTACGTGTGTAAGTGTTGTGAAAAAACAATGAGACTACCTGCAATTACTTTGACTTGCGTCGGGTGTGATTCTGCTGAAGGAAACCTGTTCCAAGTTCCCGAATCAGTTACCGAAACACGTCCATTCCACAGAATATTCATAGTTGCGAGTTATATGTACATAATTACGGTCAAATTCAATACAACGTGTATTTTAAATTGCATACAAAGTTGTGTTTATGTTAATGTTATGGGGAGTGGCTTTCATTAAAGGGTTCCGTGATTCAAATAAGGGTCAAGAACTACTGTGACGGAGCATTCTGACTTGCTGTGCATGTGCTAATATTTAGTGACAGAGCGATATGGACAAAAATGAAAATTACAAGAAGTTAGGGTCTTCGTCTGTATGAACTATGTCAACGTTTACGTACATACTAAAATATCTTCAAATCCATATAAGAATTTTCCACAGTTATAACATACAAAGTACATTCTATCCATATTATATCACTGCAATGTCATAACTCGTCCATTGTTGCCAAATAAACATAAGAATATTTTCAATCTGTTTCCCCTTATATTTCGCAAAATTTCCAACACTGTTTAACATAAGGAATAAAGTATGTTTGACTGCCAGCGTTCATTTTAAATATTTTAAAAACTTATTGTAATATTAAGAAAAAAAAACATTTTAAATAGTATAAAAACAATTTTAATTACTAAGAAATATAATTTTGAATATTAAGAAAAACACCTAACTGTTTAAAACTCATTTCAAATATTAAGAAAAAATCATTTTAACTGTTTAGAAAATAATATTAAACACTGAAACAATATTATGTTGGCAACACTGCATGCGTTTTTACATTGCAGTGCAAGGCTATTT
>JAGDQP010004180.1:24777-40237 GCA_022664845.1 Lepisma saccharinum
AGTCCTGACGCCACATTACCAGAGTTAGGAATGGATTCTTTACTGGGTGTTGAGGTCAAACAAGTACTTGAAAGAGACTTTGAAATATTTCTGACTCCTGAAGCTGTAAAAACATTAACGTTTGCGAAGTTGTCCGAGCTATCAAAGTTCTCGTCGTCTCAGGTTCAGCAAGGAACTGAAAGAAAGCGAAAAGAAGAATTTAACACCAAAGCGAAAACCATAATGAATCAATTCACTACAAAAGAAACTCTTGTGCAATTACCATCCCTTATTATGACGTCAAATGGAAAAAACAATATATTTTGTCTGCCTGGAATTAGCGGAGATTCTGATGTATTTAGAGGATTGGCAAAGTCAACAAACTATTATGTGTATTGTTTACAATTCAGTCAAGAAACTCCTGCTTCTTCAGTAGAACACATGGCAGCATATTACATCAAGGTATTTGAAAGTTATGCTCTAAGAAGTTACTATAAAATTTAAGTTAGTGGGAAAGAGAGGACTAACTTACACATGTGATAACTACTTCCTTTCATTCTTCTGACATCTGCCTTTAGTCTGTGTGTCACTTCAGATGGACTCTGGACCCTACAGAATTCATCCGACAACAGTGATACACCAGACTGCAGAAATTTGTCAAAAGAATGCAAGTAAGTAGCAAACATACTTCGCTCCGACATTATTCTCGACTACAAAATTAAAAAAAAACGTTACTTGTGAGAACTAGATGCAAAGAATGTAAAACGCATACAAAACTAGTTCATCTTCCACATATCGTTCAAGACTTTCACGTCTGGTATGAAACTCAAGGGGAAAAACTGAAACTTTGTCCCGTGTCTGTAATTAGGCAAAGACTCTCTCTGAGATAACTGTAGTCCGTATGATGTCAGATAATTGCTCCAGACAACAAAAACGATTTTTATCTTTTAGGTATGTGCATATTTCTTTTGAAGCAACATTTTGCTTTTCAACCCATTGATCACAGATTTTTTATTCCGTACACGCCTAAATGGAATGTGATACTATATATTCGATAATAGGGAGGAAATCGACAAATGACCAACTTATTATCACCGCCAGAAACAAACCTTAACCTTTACCATGGAAACTATTTTCCATGATGATTGTGATGACTTTAAGTTGTTTTCCGAAGAGATATTTCCATGGAAACATGTTTGTTGGTTGTAATGTCAAAAAAAATCGAACCACAAAAGTTGTCCCTCAATTTGCATTTCTCTTCTGATTTTCATGAAGTTTTCATAAAAGGAATGCAAGGTAGACCACGGACAATTTACATAAAAGAAGTGCCAATTGCTGATACCAAGTTCCTGGACCTCAATAGACTAAATTAATTATTATACCGGCGTACCATGAATTTTTCAAAACCAACAGAACTGTTAGGAATTGCTTTTCTGAACTTTCTGTAAATGAAGATACCGAGGATAAGTACTGAAGTATTATTTTGTTCTGTATTTTTGTACTTTGGTTTTCTATTGTATTTTCTCCCTAAAACTCTTGGCATACTTTCATATATAAGTTCACAATGTAATTCTAACATAAACAAAGAAAACATCAGACACATTTTCATTTATATCAGTTTCAAATGTAGCTCTAACATAAATAAAGTGTCAGTATTTCATGACTTACAAGGAACCTGTCACACCTACAGTCTGTACCTAACCAATAGAGAGCGAAACACCGTACGACTTAAGAAGAAACATCAGCACGTTTACATCAAATGTTACCAGTGAAACGTTTTATCCTACCAAAAATCTCTAGAATGAAAAACAAAGGGAGTAACTTTTATCACTTCATAAACAGGATACATAGGTGCACGTTTTCTTGATGACACGATTTGTCCACAAGTAAAACCGATTTTTTTCCTGGACTTTGAATATCGAAATGATTTTATCTAAGAACCACAATTCTGAACATTCGTATTCTGATAATAGAACATCGATATATGACAAGGAGCACGTATGACTCAAAGGAATATAAGTGATAATTGCTTTAAAAGAAAACTCTAGTTAATCATATGTGATAGGAAGTATGATGCACGCGAATTTTTCACGGTCAATGTTTTGTATGGCTGATATTTGGTTATTCATACAAGACGAACTTAAGTTTCTTCTTTCTTAAGAAAATATTTGCAACGCTTTCCGTCTTTGCTTCTCAATTGTCATACGACTTTTTTTAAGAAAATATTTCAATATAAGTAAATATAATGTATGATGTTCGCTTTATATATATATACTAATCAGCAAATGTTTATGTTTTCCAACAGTACCTTCATTAACTTTACTAATGTGAATATTTTAATTTATGCAAATAGAAGATTCAATGCAGTTTAATTTTTTGTATATATAGATTGAGAACGTAACACATTTTGAATCATTTTCGTAATATATTTCATATAATCTTTGTATGAAATGATGGCTCACATTAATATCAGTTAACTGATGATGCAATTGGTGGTCACAGGGAAAGAAAGTACTTTGGTCATTTTTGACCTAATTGAGATAAGACTTCTTTCAAGAGTCTTTCTAACAAACTACCATGCATGAAGAGAATATGCATAGTCCGTCTAATACAAGCAAATCTTTAGCTGATGAGCAGGTATAGATAACGCTGATTATGGACTTTTAAGAAACTCTCATGTAAAAATCAAGAAAATAGACAAATCACGTTCTTTTCCTGTGGTCTTCAACTTTTATTTGGTTTCTTGTGTTTTTGTAACACGTCTATTTTATTTTAAAACGTCAGTGGCATAGGAAACTTTAACACGTCAGAGACTCGTAATACCATGAACACCCAGTTCATATGTATTATATTTATTTATATTTTTTATTCCAGCAGTTACAATCCATTCAGGAGAAAGGGTCATATTACCTTGTTGGTCATTCTTATGGTGGTGTTATTGCCCTCGAAATTGCCATGCAGCTGCAGAAGATTGGAGAACGAGTCTTCGTAATTTTGTTAGACTCATCGACAGACTATGTGAAAGCACTTATCAAGTCATTTTATTTGGAGAATTCATCCACAGTGAACGAAGACATATTGCAAGCTAAGGTTTTGGCGAATCTTATGATACAGGTTAATCCCAAATGGGAAATAGAAAAGGTAATCTTAGCGTATAAAACCCTTGCTTTAAATTTGTATTTAATATAATTTAGTCACAATACTTTGTATTATACAGAATAACACCATTATAATGCATCGTGAATAATATCGGTCAGTTGGTATAATGAAAGGAAATATTATGAACTTGAATTCCAATTGCATTTCAACTTGATAGTATTATGGCCTTCCAAGAATATAATTGGACTCTATGCATGATCGTACATACACTACAAGGTGGCGCACATGAAACTAGTCCGGCGTGGTAATAGCGTATTATTATTATTATCATTATTTCAATGCTACAGTATAACACGGAAGTTTTGGAGTGTAAAACGTAAAGACGAAACGAGCTGACAATGGTGTGGGTGACGACCGATGTGCAGTTGTTTAGCTGGAAATCTCGGCTTAGCAGTTCTGTGAAAGAAGTCGCGTCGATAAAAGTCTTTAACGTGCAGGAGCGAATTGTGATAGTGGAAGATACTGTACGAGCGGGATAAATTAAGAACACGTACAGGGTCTTCTCTGCCAGTTACCTAGGAACAAAACTACCGGCGAAACTCATTGTTCAGAAACTGGTGAAAATGGCGTGAAACCGGGTCTGTCGCGAATGTGTGTAAGGAAAACAAAATGCTGTCCAAACACCGGAGTTCGTCCGTAATATGCAACAGTGGATAATACGAAGCCCGACAAAGTCTACCCGGAAACTAACCCAACGAGTCGATGTGAAACGAACAATGTGTTAGCTTGTGTTGAAGTCTTTGAAACTGAAGCCATTTGTCCAGGAACTGAAGAAGTAATACAGTACACAGGTAATCGAGCTGTGTACTGTAATTGGTTACTGAAAATGATTGCGGACGGACGTTTAGACCTTCTGCTGTACTTCATGTTCGTGCAAGCATGGTTCCATTTATCGGGTTACGTGAATGCACAGAATAGGCTATACTGGTGTTCTGAGACTCCACATATCTTCCGTGACCAAATAATTGGTATTTGATGCGCCGTTCCAGGGACACGTGCAGTCAGTGCAGTGTTGTTTGAATCAATGTGAAAAGTGCAGCTTATCGTAGTTTCTTGCTACATTTTGGTAACTCCTAACAACAAAATAAGCTTCGATCAATTGACCCCCACAAACCCCGGTACCAACCACTTTGCGCTGAACCAAAAAGATATATAGAATGACGGAAGTCTTATGAAAATTCTGTGATTGCGCTAAAACATGTCATATTTTTTGAACACCTTTACCGATTTTGACGTGTGATACACCGTTTGAAAAATGTTAAAGTGTAGAGTACGATTCCGTAAGCTCCGGCTGCCTATATGGTCTGTAGTAAGTGCCGTCACCAGAAATGTGATATTGTGATTTTTTAACCCCCCTTCGTTGTCCCAGGGAGGTCCTATCGATCCAATTGTTTCTCTGTGTATTAGTATGGTAAAGGGCTTTCAAATGCAACTTCAAGCATCAAAATCGGGCTTATAGTTCACTAGATCCTAAATTAGCCGTATATATGTGAGTGTCACTAACAGACTCGTTGCTTACCGTCACTCGAAAAACTACCGTTCTTCGTGATCAACAGATTCTTCTGGAACGGATTTCTTGCTTTACATCGTTAGTTTCATTTATTTCTTGAAATTAAATATTCTTAAATTTACCCCCAAAATTTTACATACATTTCCAATCAGTTATATTGAAACACAAGGATCTTTTTTCAGTGAAAATTATATGCAAAAAATTGAACTAAAAGAGCCTCTCTTTGTGGCATGAAAATAGGTATCTGAATATTTCGGAGCCAACCGAGTGCCAACTTTACGTCGTTCTCCTCTTCACAAGGTAAGCCATAATCAGCTAATGGTTTGTTCAATACCTTGTTATTAATAATAATTCCAGATGGTATAGGCAGAAACTGCACTTGAGATCTAGAAGTTGGATAGGTTTTCTGTGAATATTTGTGTGGTTGTTACCTATACAAATCTACACGCGTACTTTGATTTATACCAAATTTTGCATATATGTTTAGGAGAAGTTATGGAGGTAGCCTGTTAGTACTGCTAACCTATATTAAAAGTTCTATTTTTTTAGAATTACTTCCATTCCATTATATATATCTGCACCAAACTATGCGTAAACATTACTGCCGGTCTTGCAGTCCCCCAGCACCCAAATTGTAAGTGTTACCAATCTACTTTAGAATTCAATTTTTAAGGCACATTGGCCCTGATAGGACTCATACAGCCCCACATTGATAATGCAGCCGGGAGAGCGGCCACGCTTGAGCCCACGTCTATCCATGTGGGATCGACATCGATTATCAGTATCATTAATTTGCCTATTTTCTAAATCTATAGTAAGTATTTTCCAAATAATAAATTTACTTTCAAAACTTTATTTTTTTTGTTTATAATGAAAAAATAAAATTAGAAAACACAGAGCATTCATCTTGGAACAATATCGATCCACGTCGGTAACCGATGTCTATATTGATCATTGTAGATTTATATGGGCAAACCGATGTTTATTCAAACGATGCTATTTCCATCTGCCGATACAATATGAAATTCCATGTAGGTGTGAACACGCGGCAAGCTTTGGCGACAAAGAAGTTGACCATCAGATATCTTACAATTTCGCGCCAGTCATAGTTTTTGTGCCCAATTGACTACCAAAAGAATTTTTGAATTTTGCATAAGTAGAAAGCCAATTGACTATAACATGTGATCCATATATTTGAAATGAAAGAATATACAACATTAATTCAATTACTTTTAAGAGTTTCGTAGAATGAAGTTGAAATTGTTCGACGTTTGAAAGTTCGTACAAATTATATCGGATGTGAAAGAAAAAGCCTTAAAAAATAAAAAATTAGATTGAATTGGCTTATGAGATTTCTTAATAATATCACCTACTTATGCCAGAGCTTTTTTCTTGCATATTCATGATTGCTGAGAAGCGAGTTCAAAATTATTTTGTTGTCTATTGGCAAGGAGGGAGGGGCGTGCAATTGAACAGTTTTTAAGCTTGTAATCCAGAATTTATTCTATCAGTTCAAGTATTAATTGCCTGATCTAACCCTGACCAACAAATCAAAATGTCTTTAATATTTTGAGAAAACCTAAATAAAACATTTCTTATACAATATAGCAATCAGGGTCAAGTGTTTTAACGATATTGTGAATTAAGAATAACATAAAAGAGAAACAAGTGAAAAACCGTAGTGAGCGTAATTGTAAACCTTTGGAATTGGTTCGTGGAATTGTATACTCTTATAGGCTCATCTCCATGAATAATAACTTTGGTTTTGCATCCGAGTGTACATTTCCAACAAGAATTCTCAAAATCATATCTGTTTATTCCAATTGAATAATCTTCATATTCTAACAGTTGACCGCTACGTTTGGTATCAATGCATTTTGCCATGTCTGTGACACACTTTTCACGAAACGCTAGCTCAACTTGTAAATGTATGTCTACAGTATTAAAGCTCTAGAAAGGGCTGTCTTATATCTGACTTAATCACGGACACCTGCCAATCAAAATTAATAATTTGTCTCTTCCCTACTTTTCTTCTTGCTTCAACCTGTCAATCAAGATACTCGATTGGTATTATAAATACAATTTCGGAGGTTCTAAATTATCAATATATGGGGAATAATGAGAGATGTGGTGATTCTAAAATGACCTGTTGAAATAAACGCACAAAATGTAATTTCTCTATATACCCTATGGATACAATGTGGGAAATCACAAGAAGAAAAATCCCACATCTCAAAAATTTCCCTTTACCTGAACAGTAGACAAAACAGGAATTCCAGTTTCACCCACAATTTTGATTATGTGGGAATTATGATAAATATTGGCGGGAGTTCATTAGGCGAAACAGGAAGACTCAGGACAAATGCCACTTTAACTCTGTAAACTAGAGACATAAAACAACGAAGCTATTCCATTTTCATAGTTGTCTTTACATAAGTTTAGGACAAACATATACCGTCGCGTTTAAGATAGAAGCGCGAAATTGTACTAGATTTCCATATGCATTACGGCTTTATACCTTGAAAGCAACGATATACCAGGCATTTTGAATCTTTCTGTTTATCCAAGTCATGTAATACTACAAGCCTTGTGGGACGATCTAGGATAGAGGGAAGTCTCATACACAAAGTGGTAACTAAATCGTAGAAATAAGGCAGCTTGCATGTAACTCAACGAATCCAAGCTGAGCAGTGCGAGAGAAAAATTTTCATAGTCCCAGCAGAGGCATGGGTGTGGATTTTAACAGCTAAAGGCGAATCGTGACGGGCCGAAGTCCGAAGTTACTAGACTGGCCCATATAAAAATATAGAGTTTCCATAAAGTCTTTTGCCACCCCTTGTATCGTCCCTATCCAAAATGGCGGCGGTTCAAATGTCATGTCCATAAAGTCATTTGTCACCTCTTGTATTGTCAGAACGGCTACAAATATGAAAAAATGCAAAAACACGTCCAGCAATATTTTAAGGGTCTATCATTTCGAACTGAAACTTGTCCCCCAAATCCTCCAAGAGGGGCTTATTAAGAGCTGGGGGAAAATTAAGATTTCAAATAGGAAAGGGTGTCGAGTGATAATTCGTGTGGAAAGTCTTGACAAAATAAATATTTTGTTGAAACTGTCAAGTCGATATGTTATCCCTATCCAAAATGGCGGGGTATCAAATGTTATGTCCATAACGTCCTTTACCACCCCTTGTATCGTCCGAATGGCTAAAAATATTAGAAATTTTAAAAATACGTCTAGAATTATTCTGACGGGCGTTTTAAGTCATAAAACTTTTCCTCCCAAAGGGGATAGATGGGGGTAACTTCAAAATTTCAAACCGAAAACGGTGTCGAGTAATCGCTCGTTTGATCAGTCTTGATAAAAAATATTTGCATGAAATTTTCAAGTCCATATGTTGTCCCTATTCAAAATTACATTGGTTCAAATGTCATGCCCAAAAAGTCCTAAAGTCGATGCAGCCCAACAAACGGTATAAAATTATTTTCAAATTGAATTGATAAATTGTTAAACAAAACATTACGTCAGCACAGCCCAACGTCATATCAATGATTTTCCTGAGTAGATAATAACGAGAGAAGAAGAAAAAGAAAGGCAATTAATGAATAGCAACAAGCGAAAGAAAATATTCAGAAAATAAGAAAATATCAAAGAAGAGTAAGAACCGTATGTAATACCTGGCCGATGCCATTAAGGCCATTACATACCATTTTTGTAGATGCTCGAAATGGGTGCCATTCACTTCCTGACATTAAAATAGACGGTTGTGAAATTCCCTACGTACTTGTACGAAAGTTTCCGCTGAAATTTCATGACAAGCTATAGAGATTCTATGTTTCAGATCATAGAGGCTAGTGAGTACTCTTCTGTAAGCAACAGATTTTAGGTACTCCCACAGAAAAAAGTGATTGGCTGCTAGATCAGACGATCACGCTGGCCATTCGAATGTACCACGACGGCCTTTCCACCTATTAGGGTGCGTTTCGTTAAGATACGCTCGTATCTCCTGATGATATCTCCTGGGGCGAGAAACATAACATTATGTTTATAAACACAACCATCCAAGAGAAACAAGCTTTCGTCACAAAACATGTCTGCTTCAAGAACTTCTCAATTTAGTTAATTTTTTGCATCATAATTTCACAAAACTCAAATCTTCTATCAAAATAATATTGGACGTGTTTTGGCATTTTCTCATATTTTTAGCCATTCGGACGATACAAGAAGGGGCAAAGGACTTTGCGAATATGCCATTTAAACCCCCGCCATTTTGGATAGAAACAACATATCGACTTGAACGTTTCACCAAAATATTTCTTTTATCAAGACCTTTGAAACGAGATATCAGTCGACACATTTTCCTATTTGAAATTTTGAAGGTACTACCACCTAACCCCATTCGGGAGCTTGGGAGTAAATTTTATAGCTCAAAATAATAGCCCCTCAAAATAATTCTGGACGTGGTTTTGCATTTTCTCATATTTGTAGCCTTTCGGACGATACAAGGGGTGGCAAAGGGCTTTATGAACTATACATGTATAGTTTCAATGATGCAATTTACAGTTATTTGTGTTTCTGTAACGTCATAATTATTGCTTAATATATTCCCAATAATTTCATACTTAATTACTACATTTCATAGACTTCAAATAACATGAAGTAACAATGTATACACAGAAAAAACAATAACATTTCATATGGCACCTTCGACCTAGGCCTTGGGTGACATCGTTCTCTATCATTTCCCCTACCCTACCGCAGCCTGAGTCTTAGATGCTTGAATGACATAAATTAAAACAATTCAATTGAACAAAGAATAATATGCAAAATAATACAGGATGAGGAAGTCATATTGACTTCCGAAGCTGTGTAATCTCCTTAACGCAAAGACAATGAG
Organism: Lepisma saccharinum; assembly: GCA_022664845.1. Classification (NCBI taxonomy): domain Eukaryota; kingdom Metazoa; phylum Arthropoda; class Insecta; order Zygentoma; family Lepismatidae; genus Lepisma; species Lepisma saccharinum. The sequence goes on from JAGDQP010004180.1 coordinate 34,324, forward strand.
AACTCGAAGTGGCCGAGAGGTTAGCACGCTCGCTTTCCTCGTACGTGGCCCTGGGTTCAATTCCTACTGGAGTCCATTTAACGGAGTGCTTCGGAACCTTCCTTAATAAAAAGAAAAAAGAAACGACTTTAAGTCCTCACAAGGTCTTTTAGCAAGTTCACAACAAAACAATAAATTCTTTGAAAATTATGGCTGTGCAATTCCCTGAAATAATATAGCTCCAAAATCTGCAATGTACGTTCCCAGAGTATTAAATAAATATTTTATTCTCGTTATGCGCAGTACGCAAGGAGGGAGATATTGGTTTGATTACGGAACTATTCCTGGATTCGTTTGGTGGGAAGTGATTGAAAGATTAAATCAGAACAGGATGGTTGCTCTGAGGTTTTAATTCCTCTACTCTACCATCTGAGGAATGGCCTCCATCTCACAAAAGTCGCAAGCATCACAAGAGCTGGGGCACAGATTGAGTTGATTTGTGGATTTTAGGCATCTTAAGCTCAACACGTCAATCGGAACAAAATCTATATAAACAGTGATACACTAACACCAAATCAATTGACTCGTAGGTAAGTACGCTGATTCAAACCCGCGGCCGATCATCCTCACCGAGTTTTTCCAAGGTTTCTCTTAGTTCCACCAAGCGAATGTCAGGATAGAACCATAAGACTTTGGCCGCTACCCTTTCAGTTCTCCCCGTCTCTATCCCAGCCAGAGTCAGAGATACCTAAAAAGTAATAAGTAAACAGATTATAATGACTAATATCCCAATAATCTTCTTTGTTATTATTCTCCCAACGCTAGCGTGAATATGCATAGGATAAGACAGTGACAGTACATTCTTATGAGCTCAGTTTATCGGAATACTGACCTTTATTAATGTGCACTATAGCCATACCACCATAGGGTGGGGAGATGTTGTTGAAAAGTAGTCGGTCGGGTTCTAGTTTGTAGGTGCTATTCCGGCATTTCCCTGGTGTGACTGAGGGGAAACCCCTGGTAAAGTCAGAATGAGCGGCCGCTGAGATCATTCCCAGGACCTTCCGATTGCTAAACTGAAACCCAACTAACTGAGCTACGGTCGCTCGGCACAACCTACAATACAGTTATTCGTTCATGATAATGAATACTTAATATTAAAAAGGGACATTACGTTCTTCACCTAAATATAAACGAATTTCACGCTTAATTACGCATTTCTGTTCGCTTAAGTACATACACTGATCAGGAGTTTTGTCAGACACCCTAATGGGGGATGTCACCCTTCGAAATAGCAACACAGACACCAAGTTTAAAATTTTTACTATTAAAAATCGGTTTAAGTCCTTCAAATTGCACTCGCTCCTCCTAACTTTGTTTCGACTTTACTTTGTCCCATAACTAAATATCATGGCAGAATTCCTGGGGTTGACTCACTCAACACGTCTCCTTCCCGAAAGGAAATGAGTTGGCAGAATAAAGAGTATTGAAACTATTATGGATGAGAAAGTAAGTAATATTAAGACTCAATTACAAGCTAATTTGAAAGCTCAGGTGGACACTATCCAGTTTATAACGGATAAAATCAGTAGGGTTCATACAGGTGTTAAGGATATTCGTTCTGAAATAAATCAAACGAAAGCTGATATAGAAAGAATCGATTCTGAAATTGTTGAAGTCCGGAAGGAAAGTTCAGAGTCTTTTGGGATATTGGTCCCCAATTTTATTATTTGTGGTCAAAATCGATCCGAACCGAGCAAACCTCTAATCACACCCTCCCAATTTTGACTTTATACCCCCAAAACTGACAATGATGGCGGAATCTCTGGTTAACCCGAACCAGAGAATAACTGACTTTGTGTTTTTCTACGAACTGTTTACATTTAACAAAGAAGTCAAAAGGCAAACCTAGCCATACCACTACTTTATTTTTTTAAAGTTGGTTGTCATTTTGCGTGGTGCGTCGGTTTTATTTCTCATTTTCTTTAATCTCCGAAGCAATCGACCGCGAAAGGGGAGCATTCATAGTTCGTGAAGACAGATACTTCAAAGTACTTTTCACAATTATTTTCTCAACACTTTGGACAAAACAGTTACCATAATGTTCCTATTCCCTTTCAAATTGTTATTATAGTTTTTGTTATCCGTTCGTAGCTGGATGATTGAGCAGGAGGATAGCAAAGTGTTTCAGGCCTTGAATTAACACTAAACTTCTTCAGTTAGCACCAGTGCATTCACCATTCGACTGGGGTGTCTGTTGTCCGTGTCCGTGTTTGTTGATACGTTAGTTCGCGGTTTGACCATCTGCATTTGGAACTGAAAAGAGCTATACTTTTTGCTTTTAATGCACATAGTTGTCAGTTTAATACTTGTATGGTAGGAGAAAAGATAAATACCGAAACTCAGGTAAACCAAACTCTTTATAAAGCCTAAAATGATGGTTTTAGTATCCTAAAAAATTGATAGTATTTCTAGTATTGATAGTATTTGTGGATGGCATTTGCACAAAAAGCCTTAACACGGTCACTTCATTGCGGGGAAATTAGGAAAGAAAATCTTATTAAATTAAAAGAACTTTTGCTGCTGATCGTACGTAGAGAATTGCTGAAAACAAAAACGAAATCTTGTGTGACCGAAAAAGGCGTGATATAAAGAGAGTAATTGAATATGCTCTGAAAGATAAACTAATTTAAGGTTTATTTCTACATTATCGAACACTGCACTTATGGTTTATGTCTTCAGTAACGTTGTAAGATTTTAAAAAAGAAAACGTAGTAAATGTTGTGAAGCAGAACTTTATTTCATTGATCGAAATTTAATCACATGGGAACATGGAGAATATTACTCAAGAATTTCAGGAGCGTAATTTTTCTGGATTTATTTGTAAATGCAATCATCTCGAAAGTGTCGTTCAGAAAGTCTTTTTCTATGTATTATCTCTAGTTTGCTGCCTATGTCTTAATACCTTCCTGGTTTACTTTTACTGAACGGAGTTTTTAAAGTTAATATTCGGTCATATATATCGCCTTTCTTACACTAATTTCATTCAACTCTAAGACACATAGTTGGAAGCTAAGTCCTTAATTGCAACTGCTCATCTGTTTGATCGATGTTAAAGAATATGGTGTAAACCTACCGTTAAAATGTTTTTATATTGTAAATGAGATAATGTTATATTAAAAGCAAAGCTATTATATAGTTTAATCAGCTCAATTGTTATGTTGCGTAAATATTCAGCTGAGTTCATTTGTGTACAAACATATTGAATTGATAACTAGGTTGATGAAGTTCGTCAAGAAATTGTTCAATTTATGGAAAAATCGTATGTTCAGAGATGCCTGTTTTTTCATTCCAGATAGTAAATGACATTTCGTCTTTAAAGAACTTGGAAGAACGTGTTCAGTGGTTTGCTTCTCAAGTTGAAGGTTCTGTACCAATTAGTAAAGATGATGTACTCAAGTATACATGCTCTTTCCTTGGAAAAGTAAAAGCAATGTTAAAATATCAACCCAAATCTAAATTTGAAGGTCAGGTGGTAATGATAAAACCAACAGAATGTTCTGTGAAAATCGAGCAAGATTATGGTTTAAATAAGGTAAGACAAAAAGTTATAGATAAATACGAGAATAATTTAAAATGTACAAACCATTTTTATATAGCTACGAGGAGAACCATTATTCTTGTAAATAATTTAAAAAATAACTGAAGTAAAGTTTATTTTGTATAGGCCAGTCTAGTAAACTTTGCAACGCCCCGTCACGATTTGGCCTATAAGTGCAGCTTAATCCACAAACACCTAGGCTTCGGGCGGAATTCGAACATACGACCTTTGAGTCATTGGTATAACGCCTTAGATAGCGCGGCTACCTTGCCAGCTTAAGTAATTTGAATTACAACTAAATACAACATAAGTTAAATTGAAATTGTTACTACAATTCACAAAATGTATACCAGCCACTTTTAAAAATTGTTGTTATACCTACCCAGTAGGGGAAAGTTTGACAGAATGGGGAGATGTAAATTTAATTGACTTTAGTGCATATTGATAAGAATTAAAGGCCTGCCCCCAAGACATAGATATATAAAATTATATAATCTGAGTCCTCAACTTCGTACAAATCTAGGCCATGGTAATGCACCAGGATCATTTAATGGAAACACCGTTCTGTGGCACCACTTTGACCGTTATGATCTTTAATCGAGAAACTCCAAGTAGCACCGAGTAGCCGTACATCAATCGTAGAGCGTTGGACACAGCTTTCCGGACGTCGTGGGATCGATCTAAGCAGAGGGCCATCCTGACTGAGGTTTCACCAGAGTTTTTCCTCAGTCACACCGGGCAAATGCCGGCATGGCACTTTCCATATAGGCCCTGGCGGACACCTTCCTGAATCCTTTCTCCTCTTCTATCCCGGCCTGAGCTTTAGATGCCTAAAGCCATCAAATTAATTAAAACTCAAAGTCGCACCACCGTTGAAGATCCTACTTCCTTTCCGTCGAGCCGATTGCTCGCGCTAGGGATGTCCTTCATGAGCAATGCTTAGCTTCATTAAAGAAAGGTAAGTGGAGTAGGACATTTATAGAACACATTCTCGTCTTGTTGTTGTTGTGGTATATAATTATGTAGATGAACGATGTTCAGCTGGCAAAAGTTAATGTGGAAGCCGGATAATGTCTTACTTAGATATGAATTGCTCTTTTCTGTTTGCCTGCATGTGTATGAGAATACAGGCACACATAGAAATTGTTTTTTGTTTTCATTTGACACCGTAACATTGTTTCTAACTCAAGATAGTTCGTAGCCCATTCAAGTATAGAGTTGTTAATACTTCAACTACATTAGATTGGATAATTGCTACTGCGGACTCTAGTATTAATAATAAGATAGTAAAATTATTGTTAATTTAATATAAAGAGTCAAGAGGGAGTTTAATTAAAATAGCATGTGCCATTAAAATTAAAATATATAGTATAATTAAAATTAACTTTAAACAACATGCGCTATTGCAACAATTTCTGTCATCAGACATAATGTATACATGCCCTCTATCAGAAAATAATATTGCATTGAAATTGGAGCCGGACACTTGGGTGATGTCCCTTGTTAGGTTCACTCTTAGAAGACGATTTCAGACGTTTTCGGGAGTTATACGAAGACTTCTGGCAACTGATATTTGACCTCACATGAGTTTATAAGCACAAGTTATATATGATCTAAAGGATTATAATAGGGGGACTTACCTAGTTTTACCTAATAGAATAAAATTGTCAAGTTAAAGAAGAGCTTAGTCGATCTAGTCGGTTTAGCAAAAGTTACTTTCATCTCTTACGGCAAACGAGGTTTACTTGAACTATCAATGGTTATAAAGAGAGCAGTGCTAGAAAGAGAGAATGTCTATGAGCAATAGCCTTGCATAGACTGGCCATCTTGCGATGAGTGAATTACAATATGTTGTGCAATCCACCTATGTATCAAAACATGCTTATGACTATTTTTAACAGTTCACATGAAGTACAAACAAAGTCAAATAATTGCTGAATTATTCCGTTACAATAAATTATCAGATTAATTGATAAATTACGTAATTAAAAGAGTTTTAAATTCTTTTGTGTTGTACCATAGTATACAGAGTGTTAACTTAATGCGTACAAAAAATTTAAGGGTGAGTACCTGAGAACAAACTAAGAAAAGGTTAAAAAAAACGGGGGTCGAATATTCAGTACTTTCGGAACTATAGGCTGCCGAAAGGGTGGAAAAATGTAATTCAGAGCTGATTATGTCGCATACGAAAAATCAGAGAGTGGGTGGTTCAGAAAATATTATAGGAAGTCACACCCGGGCTATCCAAAAATGCATATTTGATAATCCTACAAACAGGACACAAGGGACTCCACAAAGGAAAGAGGGAATTCCAAACATTCTTCAAAGTAGAGT
>JAGDQP010004180.1:42722-87288 GCA_022664845.1 Lepisma saccharinum
ATCAAGAGAATGTGCCCTCGTACAACCAATTCGACGATTGTTGTTGTTGTTATTATTATTATTATTGTTGTTATTGTTAACTACTAGCAGCAATAGTATGGTTAAAAATGTAGTGACATTTTCGAACTAGTTTCTAATTTTACCTGCACCTGAAGGATCCACATTATTACGTATCTACGGTAATGTCTTTCGGGGAGCTTTCTCTAGTGGAATGGAAAGGGCAAGGTAGCGGTCAGTGCCTCTGTTCAATGTATTGCCCCGGTATTCGCATTATGGGACAGGGAATACATGAACATTCTGAACATCTTATGTTCATCCTGAGCGGGACACAAACACGAACCGTCTTCCCTGTGCTTATTTCATGTCTCGGATCGTAGCTACTAGTCTCCACCACGTCGTTAAACTATTGTTTTTTAATCCGTGTTCAGTAGGACAGCCAACTGCAATTGAAGTATTGCTGTTGGATCTGCATGGCAATTCCGTCTTTTCCAATTTCGATTTCAACATTTTAAGTATCATATTCAACCTTACGAATTCAGAGATCATATGATGATATCCCTTCAGGTGATTATGTACGTTCTATCAACTAGATTTGACATACACATGAACATTCCTTTCATTTTTCTGTCAAATCATTTCGGTTGATACATTACGTTTTGTGAATTTAATCCTCAGTTTGTTATTTCAAGTGCTTTTAGTCAATCATGATAGGGCGATTTTCGGTTCCAAGGTATACAGTTCTAAATGGTGACAAGTTTCCATGGCCCAGCCGGGATTCTTCACCGAAACATCTGTTATACACAGAATCATCGCCATTCCACTGCGAAATGATCCACTGTCTCTTTTGGGAGCAATAAGTAACCTTTGATTGAACTATTGTTACTCGTACTCCTGACAGTTATGAAATTCCATACGATTTTTAAAAATCGCACCTCATACGGAATCTATTTGAGATATCGACATGCGGTAAACGAATTATGGTTACCTGTCTAGAAGTCGTCTCATTTATGCAGCTTTTACCCTACTTTACTTGGAAGATTGTTTGGGAATCTCCTTTTTGCTTTGGGGAATCCCTTGCACTCTGCTTGTAGGATTTTCAAATATGCATTTTTAGTTAGCTCGAGTGTGACTTCTTCCAATATTTTCTGAACCCTCTTCTCTCTGATTTTTCGTATGCGACATAATCAGCTCTGAAGTTCATTTTTTCACCATTTCGGCAGCCTATAGCTCCGAAAGTACTGAATATTGGACCCCCGTTTTCTTTCTTTTCAACTTTTTCTTAGTTCGATCTCAGGTACTCACACTAAATTTTTTGTACGCATTAAGGGAACACCCTGTATATACAAGAACACATGCACTTTTTAGTTGTTTCATATACGCTTTTTAATAGTATGATAAGAGTTCGAATTTATATGAGATTCAAGTAGATAAATAAATCTTATACATCTGTATTCTAAAGGAAGAGTGAAGGGTATTCGTACAGGGTTTTATAAGGAGAAAATTCAAAGGAATTACAAGGAATTGAATATTATTGGTATGTTCAGGTTAGCTTCAGCATAGTAAGCAACGAACTAGAACACCTGTCGACTCAAGTAAAACTTTGATCCTTCTACTTCACAGGGATTTCAGTGCTGCTTTCCTTTCTCCTGAACATCACATTTTTTAAAGAAAAAGTTATGTTTACTCGTTTTGCCCAACCGGTTTGATGAAATGGGGAAGTCATTTAAATCAATAGTATGTTTCGTTACATTATCACTATGAGCAGTTATCATGAACATAAACCTCTAATCTCTGTTAATGGGTGATGAAGCTATTAGAACAGCAGCAATAAAAATACAGTGCCTCTTTCTATCGTTACATAAAACAATTTTGCTTCAGAAAATATCTACAAATATTCTATGCAAATAGCGCGCCATGTTTTGCCCAACTGCTAAGCTTTCAGGTTTCAAAATGGCTCTACTCAGTAATTTGCACAAGGTAAAATAAACAACCAGGGTATTACACGACAATAACTGTAAAATAAGGTGAGGTAATCATATTTTGCATTCCAGATTTAACAAATCCACAAATGAGCACCAAACTTAATTTTAAAATAATTGGAAGCGTAGAAAAATCCCAATTCTTGTAAACAAACCCCACCCGGAGGCACGCTATTGACGCAATCACAACTCCAACTGAATCACCTGTCTATGTGTTGTATCCAGTAAGTAATTCAACTCGTACCTGGTTGGTTAATCGCACACCTTCCATTTCGAACCGCCCTCTCCGCTTTGAAACTTTCCGATAGTTGGTAACTCTTCATCGAAACAGCTGTCTTCGTAATTAAAAATGGATTGATCTGTATGGAGAGAAGCAGCAGCATCTACAGGCGATCTAGTAGCGTTGCTGTGTAGTACACCTTATGTGAATAGAAGTTCCAAACGGTCATTTACAAGTTGGTAGTGCGGTTCAGTGGATAGGTTGTCAGCTTACTGGCTGAGTGACTGCGGTTCAGCTCCGGACGAGATGAAATGTTCTTTTCGTTTTTTTTTTCTTTGGAAGAACGTTTCTATATACTTATATTATTAACATATGAAGCGTATGCGCGAACAAACATCTATATTTAATTTTGCGTGTGTTGAGAAAAAGAGCTAGGAACTTGAAACTTGTTGGCACAGCTGTGTTGCGCTGTATGGTGTAACATAGAATTTTGCTCAATTTATCCAATACACTGTGTAATAGGGGTGTGCGAAACGTGGTGGCTACTTTTTCGTAGAAGTAATAGCAGTAGCTTCTATTTTAAAATATATGAAAACATAGCAATTTAGGAAAATCATTTCTAAATGGGAGTTATTTATTCCCAACTTAAAAAGCAGTGTAAAAGCGCCATTTTGGAATAACTTATATATCTCTAACTTGTTATCGGTATAGTAGAGTGATGGAATCGAGTTAAGACTTGGTAGAGAAGTTCATATTATAACTGTCGTCAAACTATTGTATGTATTTTCGGAGCATTCAGAGATTCAGTTACACAATCTCTTCGTGAAATTGGTATAAATTTGATTAAAAGTTATTAGTTAGTGTAAATATATTTCATAACAACGAAAATTATTTGACGGTACAAACACGAAGACTAATAAACATATGTACTACCTTATTATTGCTTCGGAATAAATATATTTATGAGCTTCTGGCATCTTTGGCTCAAGTCAGGATGCGTTGGTAGGAGATGAGGAAAGTATCAGCCAGAGCCTTACTTTCTGTAACAATAATATCGCAGCATACGCCTGTTGGATCTGATGGAAACTCTGTGTCAACTCCGGCCACGACTTCGAATTCGAATATTCTATTTATGGTATTCAGGCATCTAAGACTCCGCCGGGGGAAAGGATGCGGGAGGGTATCAGTAAGGGTATACCTTATGGCATTGTCCTAGCGTGACATAAAAAAAAACTAGAAAATACTCCGTCACGACGATCGGTCGCTAGTATGGAACCTACGACCTCCTGAATGCTAATCCAACCCTCTGCATACGATAATCCAACCCTGTGCGTTTCAAACCCACGTACCATGACCGAACCGAAGGCTCAGACCGCCTGGACCAGAAGACCTGGCTAATAACTGTTTTGAAAAACCCAAATGTACTTTTTTCTTTAACAAGCACAAGTGCACAATATATTAGGCTATTATATGCTATAATGAAACGAAACATTAGCGAAGAACTGTCGTGCTTGCTTCTGCTCGATAGGAACCCACGAAGAAAATGACGACTCATTCGGGATAGAAAGCATCGCCTTAGAATTCTATGTCAGAGTCACCTGTTACCGTTTCCGTGAACTAGGGTGTATCATGTGGACAATAAAACAACACCGAATTTGATTTTACCTTAACTAACCTAACCAATGGCTAGTGAACTTTATATAATTGGAAAATGCGTATATGTATGAAAAAGAAAAAAAAATCTAAAAATAAAACATGAACCCGATGAAAACCGAACCCGGGTCACCGAATTAGTTGTTCGTTGCGGGCCAGAGCACTAAGCAGGCACTTGCTAGCTTTTTTTTTTCAGTTTTCTTTATGAAGCTTCTTGATGATATGTCCATGAGAAAGACATGTGTCGTCACGCGACCGATACTTCCTTCCGAGAATGACTCGTAGAACTAGAAAATGAAGTAACAGCTTCTACCTGCTTTTTGATCGGTGTGCTGTTGTTTATACCCTTCGCGAAGTATGCAGAAAACAGTATTAAAATAAGCAGATGCTACTTTTCACCAATCGCACTAGTGATAGTAGTTTAGCCAAAGTAACAGTGAAAAACTAGCTGCTTCGCTATTTATTGCCCTTCCCTACTGCTTAAACGTGCGTTTACTCACGGGAAGCTATTGGCTTTTGTTCCACGGTTTATGTAGTGCATATCCTTCCAGTAATGTTTGAATACGGAAGCAATTTGTTACAATATGCTTAAACCAAGTTGCAAATACATATTATGGGCTCATCAGAGACTTTTGTTCGTAAATAGCTCCGCTTATTCCAAAATATCACATAGACGTTTGTTCACGCATACGCCTCATATACTTTCTTGTACCCTTTTAACACTTTTACACTTAATGTGGCGTCCATTACTATAAAGAAAATACATTTCATGTATTTCCACACTATTCCTCAACATACATAGTGTCGAGCAGCGAAAGCAGATTAGCTTAAGTCAGATTAAATTGTTTTATTATTATTACGGACACACATAAAATTGATCCACTGGAGGCTTTTTATTTGAATTGGTCATACTACTTCGAGTTTACATATTCCGATCGCAAGAAGGGTTTAGTGAATAGGTTACGCTCGGTTTCTTTCTTTAGTACCTTGTACGTTCTTTTAGCTTCGATAAAAAAACAGGATATGACAGAAGCGACAACATTAAAATTAAGCTTTTAATAGTGTTTCCTAACGCTCACTCTACGAAGGTTTAATTTATATACTGTATGTAAAACAATATTTTGTGCCTAATGCTTATCTACAACAAATTTAGAATTTGGATAAGTGTGTTTTATATATTTTCTTGTGCGAACTGACCCAGTATTGAGCTTCCAACTTTTAATGTTTACCATAATCTTTTTTTTTAATTAAACTCAATTTTCTTAATTCACTCACATGTGATCTTTTTCTTCTTTTCCAGGTCTGCCAGCAAAAACCTGTATTTCACGTTGTAGAGGGAGACCACCAAACAATTTTGGAAAACACGAAAATAACTGACATCATCAATAAGCAAATAGAGCACTGGAGTAATCAGTGATCTACTAAAAGAAGAAATATTGTCTACCTTTGGCGTTTTGTATCTACGTCATACAAAGGAGAGATCGTAAAAGTTGCCTGTTCTGAGAAAACTTAGTAACGAGGTTTTTGAAATACTAAATGTGCACACCTCATTACAAAATATAAATATGAATTAATGTCTTATTATGTTCTAAGATTTCTATGATTTATTGTGTGTACTTACCATTTTAATTATATTTTTTCTTTAAATGAAATACTTGGTTAGTTTTCTGGTCACTTTCAGTAGGGTCCTTACATAGCAAATAATTGAATCATAAGAATTGGTTGCTTCACCATTAAAAAAATAATAATATATAACATTCCACCTGAGATCATTCAACGCCTCCAGAGCAACTATCTCAGATTTGAATGATTTTCCTTCCGCAAGTAGTATGTGTAAAGTTAGAAAGAAAATTTAAAATATCACTTTTGTACTTCTTTCCATCCCAGAGATGTATGATGTCAAGGAATTGTCAAAGGACATGATATTTCCTACTTGGACCGCCTTTTTAAATCGGAGAGTTTCATAAACGAATGTACATAATTTCTGTTAGTATTGTCCAAATGGTGTAAAATTTTGTAATAAATATCTAAAAGTTTGATTACCGGGTTTGTAAAATACACGAAAAAATTGAAAGCTTGTACGCTTTTTGATTAAACGTTAAGTAGTTTAATGATGTTGGCAATAAATGACAATGTTAAAACTGCACCTGTTACATAAGAGTTTAGTAGAGATTCAATGAGAACAGTTTCAACAATGTTCCGATTTTGCTTCTTTATTTAAAATGCATCTATTTAAAATGTGTACAAAAATGTTCGTACCAGGTCATAGTAGAACAACAATTAGTTTAAACAAGTACAAAAATATTGTTTATATGTAGAAATTTATTACTAAAAGGTTGAACAAATTGTGAAAGTTCTGATATTAAAAACATGAGGACAATATACAGTTTGGGCCAACGAAAAATTTCCACGGTCCTTATTACGGAAGCCAGTAGTTTGTTTGAACAATCCCGAAATAGATTAACTAAAATTTACGGGGACGAATTACAGTGACAAATTTAGCCGTTCATCCCCATTCTCTGCGCTCTAGCGGAAAATCCTTATATTTTCTTAAATGGCACCAAAAAGGCAGGTGAGAAGTCATTTGAAAGCTCCTTTGATTCTGTTTGTAGAAATATTAATATTTTAGAATTTCTCTCAATACTTTGGAAGAAATCGCGTTTGAAATGTATTATAATTGGACATTGGAAATTCTAAAAAGATGTAATGTTAACTTAGGAACGTGATTCAATATTTTGTGTGTGCATAACAGAAACTAATGCTATCCGGGGTAAGGTAGTTTTTTTTTTCATTGTTTTCGTAATTATTGATTCGTCTCCAAGCATTCTTTGAACACTGAATCAATGATTCCTCTTCTCACAATATCTGGAAATATATGTTTTTTCTAATACTCTTAGGGATTATTATTTTGATATTATAAGTTTGAAACTTGCCATATATGAAAGTAGATTGCAAAAGCGCATGTTATGGGTAATAAGTATTCATAGGTATAAATTTTGCAATCGTTTTAAATTGTTATCTAGTTTAGTTTGTTATTGTTATAATATTTTCTTATGTAATTACATATTATTATTTATATCGCATATTTGTCTTTTATTTTTGTCAACACCTTAACTTAATATTATACACTGCATTGACTATAATGTCGTTTTTGAATTTTCGCTCGAACAATACAATAGTAAATTAAGGATAGATGGCTTACTTCTGAAAATGATTGTAGAAAGAATAAATAGAATCGAAAATGCAGAAGAGTTTATTGTTATATTAGCAATATCGTTGAAAGAGAAGCTATACCCACAGTATACTTGAATTGTTTTAACCCGTATGACAACACTAAACGTTCTTTACGGTAGGTCGCACTAAGGGTACCCGGGTAACCTTGACGTACTGAAACTCAGATACTGATTCTCTAGGAATAGCTTATTATTTTTGCTTTGTTTCAAAGATCTATAATACGTTCACACTAAGGTCTCTCTCTAACAAACTCTACCGCGCGACTACCCTTCCAAGACCGGAATAACCTTCGATATCACTCCACTTGAAAATATATCTTCCGTTTTTTTTCTATGTGTCTCACATCTTTGCTGTATTCAGTTGTACAAACTATGATCTCAAAAGACTAATATAAAATAAGTAAATATTAAGGGTAAATTCATTGGGCGGAAGCAGTGGGTGTTGGCGGTTTGAGACAGTCGTCGCGCAACACAATTTAATGAGGAGACATACCTACGTGGGCTTTCCATTATTCTAGTTTTACACGACTGCATTTCAATCTGTTATTTCTACACATATGGTAAACAATCGGATTGGATATTATGTGAATTGATAAAAAGAAGCACTATCGCGAGTATTCGTGCTGTCATACATATCTAAAGAAATGTTGCCCTATCCTTCCCATTTGTTTAGGCTGGCAAAATATAATGTAATAATGTAGTACGATTGCAGTGTATCGAATCCTAAAATGTTGCATTTTTACAATGAAAATATGGGACGAGCAAGTAAGAATTATTAGATGAATTTGCACTACATTTTCTAGATATATACAAAAATATGGTCTGAAAGTGACTCGAAGGTCCAATTCGAACATTGCCAAAGATATGGATGTTTAGGAATTTTTACAAGCAGGGCACTAACAATATATTTGTGACGAGCCGAAGTCAGAAAGTTATTAGAATGGCTTATTCATAGTAAACACAAACATGAAGATTGTTCAAGCGTTTTCTACAACATTCTATATGTGGAATACTTGGCTGCATACTGTTAATCATGTATGAAATGTTCCCCATCTAAAATCAGTGACAAATCAGAGGAGAATATTCATCAAAGAGCTTGGAAAAGATATGGCTATTGTTCCTTGAAATCCTTCATCCCCTTAAACGTGAAATGCAACTAATTATTGTGTTCCTTAAAAACAAATATTACTATATTCCAGCACTAAAAAGCAATCGACCCTCGGATACATACGTGACAGTGGCATCCACAAAAGCACGACCAATTACCACAGTGGACATCGAGAATGCATGTCATTTCATAAGAGTCTTCGAAGTTAAAAATTAACCCGTCGTTGGTCGCGCTCCCAAAAACCACATATTTGGTCGCGGATGAGCACTGGTCTCACCTTAATTTGCTAGCTCTATGTAAATTCCTTTTTAATTCTGCATTTGATGATTGTGTTTTATTTTATTGTTTATGATTTTAAAAGCATCTATCTACATTTCACAACAATACATTGGTATTTTTACACATTTGATAAATAAACGTATATATTAAAATATAAGAGACTCATGCATAGCGCGCTAGTCTTTAGCGCGCTCGACTTCAGTACGAGCGGTCCCGGGTTTGGTTCCCGATAGAGGCTCAAAATTTGATGTTGATCCAGGATCGTGAGAACAATTGGGGACCTCCTGTGAATAGAAGACTGACGATCACAGTTGAGATTTCCGGCTCTCCTTTCCCAACACGTCTGGTCAGCGTGGGAGCAGTATACAACGTACCCTCTCCGGTAGAGGCGTCATCCAGTTGTGGATTGAATATAGCTGTAAATTATTATTATTATTGAAATATGAACAGCTTTTTATCAAGTATACAGGATGAGTCAAGTTTTCGATATTCCTTTATTTTGTAACATGCAGGAAATTGTTAAACCTGTCAATGAAAGATGGCAGTAGAGGGGGCTTAACTTGTAGGATAAGTGGAGACCATCACCACCATCTTCAATTCAAGTTCGAAATTTATGTAGGAAGGGGGTCGTGCTGCATATCACATAATACTGGTGTGTGCTCAGAAAATAAAAATGAATTTTGTTTGTATCTTGTGTGGTTTGTAAGTTATGAACAGTCCAAGTTTGAAAATCACTTACCTACGGCAACCCATAGCACATGTTCTGTGTTGTAAACATCACGTCTAATACACAATGTCTGGACTTCAAATGTTGTAGCCGCCTTATCCACTCCTACTGTATACACAGGAGAATGTCCGGTAAAATGTGGTCACACGCTTCCTGTAGGTGTGTTGAATGCGTTCCTGTAGGTGTTTTATATAGTGGTGATTCTCAGCATACACCACCCGCTTTAGATGGTCCACAGATAGAAATCAAGAGATGCTAAGTCAGGTGATTTCGGCGACCATTTCGTGGGACCAGGGCGACCAACCCTTGAGCACTCCTTAAATCATTGAACCATTGGTTGTTCCGTCGTTCTCTTGCCCGACTGATGTTTAACTAGCTCACCATGATCAACTATTTTCTGTTTCTCTTGCATCGTTGATTTCATATTCCGAAGGTGTAACCAGCCCTTCATAATTTGGATGCGATCTACCTCGATCAGGGTGCGATTTACGGCTGTGGTTGGTGGGGAGAATTCCCCTCTTGAAAGTATTTATCCCAGGCTGCTAACTAGAATTTACTTTCCAGAAGGGGGGTGAAATTGTCCTCTCTAACATGTCATAGCTTTATTTTTACGAACTTACAATGACACTGATAAAGTTGTGTGCTCTAGTTATCAAAACAATCCAAAGTCTAAAGAAAAAAATATGTTGTCTGTAGACAAAGCTTTTATTACTGGTATCAAAACTAGTATTTCCGAGACGTTACATGGAAAAATCACTGACCACAGTACAAGTTGATCACACAATAGCGAAAAGTAACCAAATTTAGAAGTCTAATTTAACCTACACATTTTTCTCAGTTAGTATGAGTTTGAAAGTATTGGAGTCGCTTGTCACGTACGAACAAAATAAACTATGAAGATTTGAAGGCTGTGGTGTGTTTCGTGGTCATTTGTAGTTTTTCTTCTTGTTTCAGTTTTACAGTGGTTCCCACATTGCCTAAGAGCTTAAGCAACTGTAAGCTTTATAGTAGTAACTATAAGCATGGTTAGTGAATAATAATTGGGGTATAATGTATGGTGATAAGTTTCACGGGAAAAAGCCGTATCCTGGTTTGTGTAGAATCACATTTTACAGTGTCAATACAATCCTAATTTCACGTGCTTGAGGTATCCAAATTCCCAATCCCAACAATTAACGATGTATTGTACAACGTGAAGAAAGTGAATTAGTTAAGAAGAGCAAAGAACAAACTTCAATTCAGTGAAAACCGTGCAATGTATTTGCGATTTGACAATTATATTGTTACATCTAACTGCGAGAGAAATTTGAAATAAGACAAAAAAGCAAATTAGTAGAAGCAAATCTTACTTATCAGGCCGAAATGGCAATGGAGATAACTACTGGTGTTATACATCAACAAGCACCAACTTTATCACTTACTACGACACACAGTGGCCTATTAATGAAAGACTCTACTTCCAAGGAAACGAGCATGAAAAGTGCGTTGCATGTAGAAAATATCACATTTAGTTCCATGAAAATTGTGTTGATATAGAAGAAAATGATCCACATTTCCCATGTGATATTTGGCTGCAACAGCTAGAGAATTGTTTGAAGCTAAAATCTACTTCTTCTCCACATTTCGTGTGTTGAACTTACAAGGAATCAGATATTTTCTATTTACAGCTTTTATTTAGTTTAGAAAAGTGGTATTCGTATGTTTATGCATAACTAAGAATTTAATTGTTCATAAGTAGGATTACGCAGCCGAACTACTAAAACACACCCTTTTGCTAATTCTTTTTGCGACACAAATATCTACTACGGGGATTGACAGCTGCCACACCTCATTACTAATTGTTTTTAAAAGACACAAACGCAAACTACTAATTAAAGCCTTCCCCTTTCCTTTCCTCCAATGATCAAAACACGCAGACAACACAAACATTAAGTACGAGATTGAATCCCCAACCCTTTACCTTGCTGCCAACAGAAAATCTACGACGGAATTAAATATTGCCTAAAGAAACCTACTACCAATTTCACCCCCGCATGATTGTAGGGAAAAAATAATTGGAAAACTTATTTTGTTTCTACTGCTCACAAACTTGAGACCACATACTTTAATGAAATCACATTTTTTATAGACCCTGAGGAGAGAAGTTAATTTTAATCATGAAAAAGAAAGAAAGGAAAAACGAGATAACGCGCAAACAGAGAAGTTGCTGATACGGGAGGTTGGACAACAGAAATGAATAATTAAAAAACAGAAATGAATAATTAATAAACAGAAACAAAACCAAAAGGGTTGTTTTTAATCGATAATTACCTAATTGACATACATAAAAGAAACTTTAAGTACTCGTGAATATTAAAAGATTTAGGTACATCCTATTATTGGTAATATTGTTTTGTTAGCCTTGCTAAGGGCTGCTGTTTAATTGAGAGTAAAATAAAGACTGGTTTTGCATAAAAAAATGGTATTTTGACGGGACTTGAAATAATACACTTCCGAAAGCATGGGGACATTGCAGACGTTAAATATAAGTTGGTACTGAGATCTACAGAAACTCAGACAAAAATTATCTTATTTGACTAAATAAAATATGATTTTTATGGGAATTGTACTGTCAGGCTTCCGAAAGCATAGCTAAATTACAGAAAGATAACCAACATGTACAGAACCATTAAATAAAACTAGGTAGTGGCATATACAAAAATTCAGACATTAATGATCTTATTTGACTAAATAAAATGTAATTTTGAGAGGAATTGTACTGGTAGACTTCCGAAAGCATGGATAAATTACAGAAAGATAACAAACAAGAACGCAACCGTTGAATATAAGTTGGTAGTGACATATACAGAAACTGAAATAAGAAATAACCTTATTTGACGAAATAATATATGATTTTGACAATAATTGTACTGACAGGCTTCCGACACCATGGGTAGAAATGTAGATTAAAGAAAGGTAAATACGAATGTAACCCTTGAATATAAGTTTAGAGTGACATATCCAGCAACTTAGACTGAACTAAGAACGTATTGTACTGAATAAAATGTTATTTGACTAAACTTGAATTGACAGACTTCCGAAGGCAATGGTAAATTGTAGAAAACTGTATAATCAGACCTGAATTGAAGTACCATTTTTGTAAATACGATTAAAGATACTACTGGTAATGTATCATTAGTGAAGGAATAAATACCCCTTGTGTTTAATGAGGTTGTAGTGGTATAGTGGTGATGGTTAGAGATGATAATAATGTGGACTGGCATTGAAACATTTTTCTAATATTGACTGATAAATACATATCTGAAGAGAATAATAAAGACTTTCATTATTTGTTTTTGGAATAATACCTACCACGGAACCCGATACCAACATATAATAGTACACCGGAGGTCCGTCCGGGAACATAATTGTGAGCCGGAACTACATCCCGGGATATAATTTTCCTGAGAATAGACATCCCTGATCATATTTTTGTACTCAAAAACATGGATGCGCATAGTGTGTTTTAGTAAATAGAATAATCGATTTGTATCGGTGCTCATACCTGTTTCCAGATGAAATGGAAATAATAATTGCTCGCTAGAATAAGAAACTCAAGTGTGTGAAGTTTCATAGATTTACAGATGGTAAATACTTTTAAATATTGTTAGAAATATGTATGGATTGATTTTGAATGAGAATAGAGACCTGTGCGAAAGGAATTGAAACCCCTGGTGAACTAAGGAAAGCTTGCAATGTTATTAAGAAGCAGAAACCTGCAAACTTTAAAACATACTGTACACAGAATGAAGTGTGATTGAAAGTGACATTAAATTATTACGAGCAAATATTTGTAAACTCTGACATGAATTCCAGATATAGAAAAGTAGAGAAATAAAATATCTATAAAGAACATATTACTCGGAATATGTAATGTTGTAACGTATTAAATATAGAGAAAGAGACTTTTATCTAAAAATAATAATGTCGTACATATAAGAAATACTACATAAGTTTACTATAGCGTCGCGTCTCGTCTACTCAGCGTCCTCGTCTTCTTTAAAAACAAATATAAAATACCTACAAGACACATATTATGCAAACCGCAAACACATATTTTCATCCACCATATTAACCGTCTAAATTCCTTTTCCAAATTTTTCTCTTCGCACTAGTCACTCATTAGCTTCAGCAGCAATATCTTTAACAAGTAACATATTCTGAACCTCAGTCGGTTTACGTTCCAATATATTTCTTAAACCTATTTCAAATATACCAATTGTATAGTCTTCTCAATTATTACGTTTCACTTCATACTCATTATATAAAGCGTTAAAATTATTAGACTCAAATACACTACACCATGTTCGATCATTAAACAGTTTTTCACGTTCTACTTCATTCCAGCTAAACCCCATACAGGCATGAGCCAATTGATTACCTTCTTCTTCTACACATCTACCACAAATTAGCGGGAATCAAACTTAATTTGAAGTTTCTATGGCTTCAAATTTACAACTTTCCTCAATTATCTTTCGCTCACATGCACAAAATGTTTTTATTTCACTTTTATCTTTCCTATCACGTCCAATATCCATTTCATCACATTCACTTTGTTGATCTGATAATTTAGTAAGAATATATGTCTTCCTACAAATCATCATGACAGCATTTCGCACATGACATCACCACCATTAACTCGCAGTTTGCATCAAATCACTTCCCACCTGATCTGATTTTGGGCACATGTCTATTTCCAGTAATATTGCTGAAGAACAAGGGGCCTCCTTTCCAGGTTTTTTGTCTATATGTACACACAGGTTGTACATACTGGTAAAACTTAGTTTTAATAGGGATGGACTGACTGGTCGTTTTTCAATATATATTTCAACAAATTCACTTTTCACCTCGTTTAGTTTTGGGGACATTCTTGAAAAACAGGGAGCCCCGTTGCAAGTTTTGTGTCTGTATTTACACACAGGGGATACACACTGTTCTTTAAGGGCTCAATATTTAAAGCGCTTTTTCACAGTCACACTACTTTTTATATTTAAGAAGGTATTCTGCCACCGCTTTTCAATATTTGATAAAATTTCAGAAAAAAAGTTCCCCTTCTTTCAATGCATTTAAAAAGTGTCACGAGACACATCATTTTCTCCCCAGAAATCCATTTTAAATGGAAAAAGCTTCCTAACGTCACCAAAACAAAACATTATTGAAAGTACTTAATTTATTTATACAGAGTACTTAATCTATACAGCACATTAGAATCCTGATACAGTCTTTTCAATCTTAAACTGCCTCTGTCTTTCAATCCAAATTACAGATCACCACCAAAAAGCATCAATTCACACTGACTTTAAAACAAAACATACTATCATAGGTCTTATACAACAATAAACACACTCGTTTTAAAACACTTCTGGGCAACTCATATCTATAAACCTTTTATTTATTTCATCTACGGCATTTCATTTAAATACCCACACTTCTCGTCTTAAGGATGGTATCCGTAACATGATGATCTCTTATGAGTCTGGTATTACGTTAAAGGTTTACACATTATTTAACCTCTACTTGGAAGCACTTCTCCCCGTGTTCATTCCTAAAGACACCAACTAGAACAACCATGACTCCAATCCTTCATCCACAAAAGTGTACATAATATATCCAAGTACTCATCATTTCTAATTATTTTTTATACATGTAGACAAAAACTTTGATAGTGAGATGCTATTATCGAAATGCATCTCTAAAAATATTTCATAAATTTCCTTACAAGTACTATACAGCAAGATTTCGCGCACAATTTCTCCCTTAGATTCCTTACAAATGTAAATGCAGTTGTGCTGGGCTGAGTCCATAGGAATATGAATATAGCATGCTATACATGTTAGCGGCAATACCTACGTCCGATGTTCTATACTGCTTGTTATACAATGGGGACCAAGTTTCTGAGTAGAACATTAACGAACTGCCATTACATATAATTTCTGCAGCTCCTAGGTTCAATCCATCTTCATCGATTTTTTAAACAAACAGAGCGTGTTTTCTCATCAGTTGTCCAATAAAATCATAGCAAAGACAAATGTTTTAAAACACATCCCCACAACTCAAATACCATGAATAACGTATTAATTTATTTGCGTCCATAGTGATCATTAGATGGTTTCAACAAACATTTCATCTAGCAAACTCAAGTGTGTTCATTATTAAATTAATCCAACTTTCAAGCACTTCCAATCATAATTGACTATTCCACATGTCATTAGTATGCTATTTTGCTGATCTTTAAACTAAAATATATTGACTGTGCAATATTATTAAATTAAATTATTATTAAAGTTTGTAATATTTTATGTCATTGAAAGTATGACACTTTATTATACGTCATTGTCTTCTTTCATATTAAACACAGATTCCACTGATTCTATGAAAAATTATTCAAGTGTTTTCTGTTCATAAGTTGCCGTCTGCATGTTAACGTTTCATTTGAGGGGTAAATTAAACTTTTGTAGTATTTTTTGTGTACGACGAGTGTAGTTTTAGATAAAAGTCTGTTTCCTTGTTTTTCAGTAAGTTGCAACATTACGTATTCCGAGTACAATATTCTTTATAGATTTGTATTTCTCTTTTTTCTATATCTCGATTTCATGTTAGAGTTTTTAAATATTTGCTCGCAATAATTTAACTCAAGTACTTTCAAACAAGTGCTTGAGTACAGTACAGCACAGTACTTCATTCTGTGTACGGTATTTTTTTAAGTTTGCAGGTTTGAGTTTCTAAATAATATTGCAAGCGTTCCTTAGTTCAGCAGGGTTTTCAATTGCTTCGTACAGGACTGTTCTCCTTCAAAATGAATCCATACATATTTCTAACGATATGTAATGTATTTACCATTTGTAGTTCTATACAACACCACACACTTAATTTTCCTATTCTAGCGACCAATTATTATTTCCATTTCATCTGGAAACAGGTATAAGCACCGATACAAATCATTTATTTTATTTACTAAAGCAGAATACGCGCAACCAAGTTTTAGTGCACAAAACAAAAATATGCTGAGGAATGTCGTTCCAGCGAAAATTATTTCCCAGGATGAAGTTCCGCCTCACAATTATGGTCTCGGATGAACTTCCGGTATACTATTATATCCTGTCATCGGGTTCCGGGCTCAGCATTATTTTAAACACAAATAACTAAAGTCTTTATCGTACTCTTCACTAATATTTAGAAGTATTTATCTGTCAGCATTAACCAAATGATTCAATACTAGTCCACAATATTAACCTCTGTTACCATCACCACTTTACCACTACAACCTCATTACATACAAAGCATATATATTCCTTCACCAATCATACATTAAGAGTTGAATCTTTAATCGTATTTACAAAAAATGATACTTCAATTAAGGTTTGATTATATATAGTTTTCTACAATTTACCATTACTTTCGGAAGCCTGTCAATTCAAGTTTAGTCAAATAACATTTTATTCAGTGCAATACACTTAATTTTGTCTAAGTTTCTGTATATGTCGCTTTCAATTTATATTCAACGGTTCTGTTCGTGTTTGTTATCTTTCTGTAATTTACCCATGCTTTTTGAAGCCTGCCAGTACAATTCCTTTCAATGTCATATTTTATTTAATCAAATATGATCATTTGTTATTTCAGTTTCTGTATATGTCACTACCAACTTATATTCAACGGTTCCGTTCATGTTTACCTGTCTTTAATTTACCCATTCTTTCGGAAGCCTGTCAGTACAATTTCTGTCAAAATCACATTTTATTCAATCAAATAAGATCATTTTTGTGTGTGTTTCTGTATGTCTCAGTACCAACTTATATTTAGCGATTCTGCAGTCTACCCATGCTTTCGGAAGAGCATCAGTTCGAATCCCGTCAAAATAACATTTTATTATGCCAAATCAGTCTTTATTTTTATCTCAATCAAACAGCACCCCTAACCAAGGTTAATTAAACAATATTACCAATAATGGAATGTACCTATTTTTTTTTAATATTCAAGAGTACTTAAGGTTTCTTTTATGTATATCAATTAGATAATTGTCGATCAAAAATAACCATTCATTTATTATTCTGTTTTTAATTATTCATTTCTGTTCAGTTTCTCGGTTCAGTAACTTCTCTGTTTGTGCGTTATCTCGTTTTCTTTTTCTTTTTCATGATTAAAATTAACTTCTTCCCTCAGGGGCTATAGAAAACTGTGATCTCATCAAGGTGTGTGGTCCCAAGTTAAGGAGTGGTGGAAGAAAAAGAAGCTTGCCAATTATTTTCCCCTACAATCAAAGACGGGGTGAAATTGGAAGTAGATTTTAGGTAATATTTAAAATCCGTAGTAGATTTTCTGTTGGCAGCGAGGAAAAGGGGAGTGGATTTAATCTCATACTTATTTTTTTGTTTTCTGCTTGTTCTGATCAACGGTGGAGGGGAAGGGAAAGGGTATAATTAGGGATTTGTAAAAATAATTAGTAATGCGGCGTTGCAGCTGTCAATCCCCTCAGTCGATATTTGTGTTGCAAAACAATTAGCAAAGGTCTGGTTTCGTAGTAGTTGGGCTGCGCAATCCTACTTTCGTAGCATTGCACTTGATGTTGTAAACTGATTTCTTTTTTGTGTAAAGTAATTGTTGCTATTTGTATGACAGCAGACAGTGGGTGAAAATGGCTCTCTTTTTAAAAAAATCATTTTTGTCTTATTTTGGAAAATATATTACTTCTCGTGTTGTGTGGATGAACTGATTGTTTGGTCACAACATTTGTACTTTAATGTTTGTATAAGTTGATGCAATAGTTAAATTTTTGTTATGAGAATCACAATAAATTTTATGAACATCCAAAACAGAAGTGGGAAACTGGCGATACTTCTTCTAAGAGTTTGGAAATTTTAGACAAATATAATTAAAGGCTGAGAGTTGTATCAAAAATAAAGCCTGGAAAAACCTTGATAGCTAATTCATGAACTTCATATTAATTTGCACCTCTCAATCGCTAAAAGAAGTTAAAGGCTAGAATAAGTAGATTCATTCATGTATACTTCTGCACTTTCAACAGTACTGAAATTAGCGCTTCGCTAACGAGAATATGCAATTTCAGGAGGGTGTAATCTATTCATGACAATGCATTATTCGGAGTTAAGAACCAGACTCTTGCCTTACAAAGAACATTTCCTTCAAAATCTGCTTAATATACACTCAAGCTATAGGGTATACCGGGGCCATTTGAGTCAAGGGGCTATGTGGGTCAAACGTCAGATAAAATGTTACTGCGCATTTAATATGCGCACCAGTGCGCTGAACCTGTCTTCAGTTGTGAGTTAATTGGCAAAGCGAAGGATGTGTATGTGGTTGATCTGCTGCTTTCTTGTTAGTTGTTGTGAATTTGCGACTATTCTGAGCAAGGTGAGTTGTAATACTTTCACTAGCGTCGAAAGAGGCGAGAATGTTATTGTGATAGTCCCTTCTTACATCCCACCATCTACCACTGGCTTGTCATGTTTCCATATCAGATAGTAGTTACGTTAAGGTTGTTTGTTCGCTGGTTCGGGTTTTTCCAAACAAACAGGATTGAGGGGAAAAGGTTTATTAATGTTATGTTTTTCACACATTATATAGTATTTAATAATATACTTGAGCGCTAATGTGATTAATGTAAACAATGTTGATACAGCGAAAGACCCAAATAACCCCTGAACAACCCGAGTAGCCCCGTGATTTATACTAGTATCGAATTCTGCCATTTTTATTTTAAAATCATTTTCAGAATTTCCATGATTTAACAGGTTCTTCATTCTTTAATATGCTGTACTATAATAATGTACGTAGATTATGACATAATTACTTAAACTCTAAAACACGTCGGTTTTTTGAAACGTTGACATTTATCTTACTATACTCAAATAGCCCTTGGTCTACCCTATGTAACTTCCATAGAGGTATAGCGCTCTTATTGAAAATTATTCTGCATTTCATGTTAAGCGTTAACGTGGTATATATTGGACAGAAGGAAGATTACCGACTATATTTAAGGCTGTTTATTGAGTAAAAATGCAGTACATACTATATTTTAAATTCATATCCCGAGAATATCAAAAGTGTTGCCAATATTTTAGAAAAGGGAGAACTGTAGCTAAATAATTATTCTTTGTAGAGAGAACGGAAACAGTTTACAGTCTTTAAGTTAATATGACAGTAAATCATATCGTGCTGAATATCGAGTGAAGAGCATTTTTTTCATTTGGATGGGATAACGTTAAGTTAACCATGGAAATGTGTACTATAATATTCTGGTATCGAACACAAGTTCAATCTTCGACCCCAATTTTTCATAATACCATCAAAAGTTTTATCAATGATATTCCAGTAAGTTAAGTTGCAAGTAAACAATATCAAGTACTTAATCTTCCTTGGAAAGATAACCTAATTAGCACATTGATATGGATGCAGACACTACTCCTTTGATTCATAGGAAAATTCCAACAACAAGTGCGCAATTTGCAAGTCAGGTTTATGTACTGTTAAGTTACTGCAGAAAACTACAACGTTGTTGGTCGCTGGTAGCGGTGCGCTCACGTTTCGTGTCCGTCTGCATGAAACAAACAATTTCTTAGATCTAATACGTTACTGCATCAGAATATTTACTACACCCTGTGACCATCATTCTCAAAGGAAGCTAGAGGGGCGCCAACTCCACAGCGAAGTATTTTCAACAGGAAAACGAAAAACGTAGGTGAGCGCCGCGCTCACCCGGTACCAACGACGGATGAAAATATTACATATCCGGAATCAGTTTATAATTGTATTTTCCAAAATTACAGCGCACACTCAAAGAATATTAACAAAATATTTGAAACAGCATTGCAAATACGGTGAACAATATTTGAACAGCATCAAATAAACAATTCTTAAACTGAATTGGAGTAAACTACTAACTATCAAAGCAATAAAACCAATTAAAATCTGATGAAATATGCTAATAATTAATTTGCTATAGCATACATATTGACATCGTTAGGTATAATTTTCTAAAACAGAAAGTTTATTTATTTTAAATTCACTTGAGAAGTATTTATTTAGAATTATGACAGATACGTCAAATGTATGCTTCTCTATCGTAATTGTTAACAGACAGATTAAGCGGAAATCGAAAGGTTTTAATTAACACAAAGCGATTCTACTAATCAAGAAATAGTAACTTTCTACTCGACTATGCAACACCATATTGAGATTCTGCAAGAGCAAGAAGTTCAAAGAAATCCTTTCACAATTTCACCCATTCTAATCAATAATAAATAATGAAAAGTTTATATTACCAACTTGTTGCAGTAAGGAAGAATATATACCAAGAAACTTAAAACCTCTTCGTTAAATTCTTGCAACTTCTCCGCTATCTTGTCGAAAGGTTACGGAATCGATACAAAATCGGCAACCATGAACAAAGGAATAGAAAACCAGTTTTATCCCTCAAATTCTATCAATTTATTAGTCAATAAAAATATGTAGAATAGGCTCTTCAAAATGTTAAAGGGAATATTTACCTGTGCTCTAATAAGTCCAATATTTATTAATATTATGACATTATTATTTTACTGTGATTACTGTTGTTCCCCGACGTTATAATATTTCAAATCAAGCTAATTTCTAAACATGGAAATTTCCGCAAAACACGTGGTATCTTAAAGATACCAACGCATTTTTGGCAATCAAGTTTAAATCTACAAGACGCATAATCCTTGATTTTCCTGCTATGCAGAAGCTCTGTTTTATTGGGGAATTGTGAAAAAGAATACATTTATTGATCATTTTCTATATAGTGAATTACAGCCCAAGATACTATATACACATTAATAATGTGCTCGCTTATAGAAGCAAACACACAGAACAATAGTGTTCAGTGATGGTAAAAGCAACCTTTGATATTAAAGAACTAAAATATCACGTATTTGGGTTGGCTAAACTGAGACCTTCAAGAAAAGAGTCGATTGACGTAAATCACTATGTTTTCCCCACCAACGGCTCCCAGCTTCAGCGCATAGCGGTGATATCTAAGATTGGCGTCAAATTTTGTAGATTTATCTAGGATGCCAGACCATATATAAAGGGCAGCTTGTCCTTGAATTGGACAAGAAGGACCTTGACAGTAGAACCACTAACATCGTCTATCTCACAAGGTAAGCTCAGAAAGACTTTTTCTCCTGCTGAAGTTTTCACTTACAATCTAGAATTTCTAAATATGAAATTTTATAATCCAGGATATAGGGTACAATAATTGCTGGACTTAGCCGTGCTTCCCCCGGTCTTCAATTCTGTTCCATAGCTACGCATTAAATATAGTTTTTATATCTTGTCAATATCACGAAACTTGTGTTTGAGCTTGAACGTTGCTAATTATGAATTTTAACTTGTAAATACACTTCACCTATATTCTATATTAAATCTTTTGGTTCGGGTGTTATTTAGCTATGCAGACTCCCAACTTCGAATCACTAATTTCTTTTATAGGGAACTAGCAAGGTATAGTAACTAGTCGGCACCGCAGCCTATGTACAACCTTCTACGCTCCTATATTATAAAACGAAACCAATTGTAAAGGAATGTCGTCCTCGCTCCAGTCACATAGGACTAAACCACAGTAGTAACCGTTCGTTTTATCCCCTATCTTTGTGTAGAAAAATCCAGCTTTGCTCAGGTCGGCTGGAGTTTGTTTTAGAGCCTTTGGCCAACAATCAAAGGTGTTTACGTTGCCGGGCGTCAAGGGATTGCAAAAAATGAGCCGAGTATCTGTTTGGTTTCATCATCCAGAGAAGTTTGATTTACAGACGTTAAGGGGGTTAAGATTCTGCTAGTAATATCGCGAGATTCACGTTTACATTTAGTGATCCCGAGCAGATCATGCAAATACAACCTGCCAGAGAAGTCTGGAATATTTTTGCAATCCTAATTTAAATCTACAAGACGCATAATCCTTGATTTTCCTGCTATGCAGAAGCTCTGTTTTATTGGGGAATTGTGAAAAAGAATACATTTATTGATCATTTTCTATATAGTGAATTGCAGCCCAAGATACTATATACACATTAATAATGTGCTCGCTTATAGAAGCAAACACGCAGAACAATAGTGTTCAGTTAAGTTTGATTCCAGCTCAATTCACATAAATATAGATAATCTTCCAGGTCGACCATCTCAGATTTGAATGATTTTTTCCTCAATTACTATGGGTCAAATGATGTTTATAAACATTAAATGTACAAACTCATTCTTGCTATGACATGAGGTAAGGATAAAGATCCCCTACTAAAAGTTCCAACAAACTGTGGATGTTCTACTATTCAAAAGCTGATGACAGAAATATACGTATATTTAAACATGATTTTGTTTTGTTTACTGATGGGTTACTCCATACCTAATCAGAAAGATGAAGTACCTCCCTTTGTTTTTGATTTTGATAAAATTTGATATATTGATTCTTGGAAGAGTTCTTTGTCTAAATTCAAACTTACACGTTTCTAGGCTACGTGTATCCGGGGTACAACGCTTCAAATTTGACATTTTTTTGTCCTTAAATATTGTCGCGACCTACACTTTAAGGAGACACACACATTTGAATTTTATTTTTTAAAGTCATGTTTTATGGATTGTAAAAGACAAGGTCAGATGTTTCTTATGTAAAATTTATCAGAGAATTCAAATTTGATAACGAAATTGTGGTAGAGTCAATAAGTTTTGAGATATTGCTTGATGATTTTGAAAGAAAGCATTTTCTGAAATGGTGTTCTCCTTGCAACATAATAATGTGAATGTCTCAAAAGGAACACCAGATACAGATATGATGAGACTTGCATCATTAGAAAGGGAAGAAAATTGCATAAGATAAAATTAATTGTATGGGAGGTAACAGCACTATGGCTTACGCCAGTCCCGAAGAAAATGTCATACAGACTGATGTAGTAAAAACAGCGAGTTCTCGGTGGGTACATTATCTCCAAATCCCTCTTTTTTTTTTGCATCTTCAACATGCACGGCACTTCTTGTCACAAAAGGTCAGCAATGCCAGAAGCATGCTATAGAGAACAAGAGTTTTGGCCAAGTCGACGATTTCAAGGCCCCGTAAGAAAAAATATGTTAAAGATAGGAATATGAGCTTTCAAAGTTAAGGGGATATGGCAAATATGTGCAGGTGTGGGAAATTTCATATTCGTAACTTGAATCACATTTGAGTTGTGGATCCCCTGAAACTGCGTATTTTAGGTTAACTGACTCATTCACTCACACACTCACTCCCTCATCATATTGTTTACCGTGTTCGGAATCAGCAAGGAACATGAAATTTGGCATGAAACTGGAGGATGATAAATAGGTAAAGAAACAATTCCCTGAAAAAGTAGCCATATTTTATTCAAAGTGGCCGCCAAACGTAAAATTTCAATAAAAACACAGCCTAAACGATTGAAACTAAAAAACCGAAATTTGATATGAAGGTACATTACCACTAGTACATTAAGAAAATATTACAAAATCTTGAAAAAATTGTCACCTTGGGATCCAAAAAGGTCCCAATATGAAATGCCCATGGAATACACAGCCTAAACGGCTGAACCTAGAAAACCGAAATATAGTATGACGGTACATGTCATTAGCAGGTTAGTAAAATATTACAAAATGTCTCCAAAGACACAATCTTGGAACCAAAATGGCTGACCTCATAATCCATTTCCCACGTCGTTTGACCTAGAGATACGACACTTGGCATAAATGTGTATTATCAAGGGTAGTTTAGGAAAATATTTCAACATTTTGAAAACGTCGCTATCTTTTTATTCAAAATGACAGCCAAAAAAACTATATTCCACACCGTTCGAGATAGATAAATGCAATTTGGTATGAAGGTGTACGATCACGATTAGGTCACGACAATATTAGATAATATTAAAAATGTATTCAATTTTAATCCAAAATGGACGCTCCAAAACCATTTTCCAAACCACTGAAGTTAGAGAATCAGAATTTTGTATGAAGATGTACTATCACGGGTAGGTTTAATAAATGGGGGAACCCACCGGAGGTATTGGGAAGACCTGCACCATGCTGCATAGTCCCCTGGAGAGTTTGTTTATGATAAAGAGAGCGCAGTCCCCCAAAATTCCACAAGTTTTGGGTGCAGCCTGTCACGGAATGCTGCAGTCAGCGCCCCCAGCGTAGCAAATATATATACACTTACAGAAAGCTGTGATATCCGAGCAAAAACACCAGAGGTGCAAAACGTTCAGCCAACATCTTCAACCCTAAACATTGGTGAAATACAGGACGGATGAGTTAAGTTTCTTGGCGACAACATGTAAGAGGAACAATATGCAAAGCATTCTGTTTTTGTTTTATTATCAAGTAGTTATAATTTAATTTCGCTGTTTGGCCGCTTCTAGATGGTAAACGGTAGACGGGACAAACATGAAGCTTTATGTGAATGTGATTAATGACATATGGAAGAGAAATTTTGAATAAATAATTCCAATTAATATTATTCAAGTTGTGTTTACGTTTTATAGGCACTTTACCAGAACTTCTTTAACATATTATATATTTTACAAATTAAATGTACATTATGTCTTTGCTTGTATCAGATGTCATTCGCAATACAAAATATACTCCAAATGTCTTGCAGCTAGGACAGTTTGGAAGAATAGTGGAGACGCTGTGGTTCAGTGGTGGAGGTCTATCTCTGGGTTGTGGCGTTCTTCTTTCAATCCCTGCTTGTGCCACGTAAATTTTGTGGTGGAAAAACTCTGTGGGCGTGAGTTTTATCGACCTTTTCCTATCACTTTCTTCATTCGATTAACTCTCCCATCATCATCCATTTGAAATGAGCCGAGGTTGCATAAAGATCTTACATGTAATTGAAGTTCAAATTCAAGCATAAAATAGTTCAAATAGTAATAGTACTTTACGAAGAATTTCCATTTCATTGCTGGAAACCTCTCTTGAAATGCACCTGTTCAAATTGGCATGTTTTTGGATGCTCACTTGATAAACCCTGTGCTTCTAATATTTCCATAACCAGAAATCGCTGCGGTTGAGATCAGGAGATCGTTGTGGCCAAGCATTTGGAAACAAGTTAATAGTGACTGGATTTGTACCTTATGCATTTCTGAGGAACTGTTTTACCTGACAATTGATGTAAGGTGGATTCCAATCCTGCATGAAAGCAGTTTTGTCAATATTATATCTATCCTGAAAAGTGAGGATAGCATGTTGGCAAAGATTCATTACCAAACGACTGGCCATTCAATTACCTGATCTCACCGCAGCAATTTCTAGTTTTATGAGAATACCAGAAGAACAAGTTTTTTCAAGGGAACATCCAAACAAATGACGATCGAAAAATGAGCACAACAGTTGTATCTAACACACGAATAGAAATGTTTCGTTCCGCACTGCTGTGCACTGCTATAGGTTTAAATTTGAACTTCAATTTTATGTGTAAAATCTTTAAGCAACTTCGAATCAAATAAAATGGATTATGATGGGATAGTTAATCGAATGAAGAAAGTTGGACGAAAAGGCCGATGAAACTCACTCTCACGGAGTTTGTCCACCACAAACTAAACGTGGCACAAGCAGGGATTGAAAGAAGAACGCCACAAACCAGACGTAAAACTCCACCACTGAACCACAGCAACCCCACTATTCCTCCAAACTGTCTTAGAGGCAAGACATTTTGAGTATATTTTGTAACGTGAATGACGTTTGCTACACTTACAAACATAATGTACATTTAATTTGTAAAATGTATAGTATGTTAATGAAGTGTTTGTAAAGTGTCCATTAAGTGTAAACACACCTTGAATAATATTGGAATTATTTATTTAATCATTATCTTCCACATGTCGTTAATCACATTAAAATAAAATTAAATGTTTGTTCGGTGGACCGTTTACCATAGAACCGGCTAAACAGCGAAACTTTAGTTATAACTACTTGATATTAAAACAAAAAACTAAATGCTTTGCATGTGGTGGTCCCACTGAGATTTTCACTGTCTTTATTACGTCTCTCTATAGGACATTCTATGCTCTTTAGAGTGTTGCGCGTCCCATATTTGCATCTGCTGTTCTGAGATATTCAAGGTATTATCTTTCAAGGTCAACCCTAAAATACATAAAGATGTGAAAATAAAAAATGGATTTGGAGATAAAGTACCCACCGAGAACCCGCTGTTTTTTTTACAACATTATATAGGAAAGTTTCTTCCCTTTACAATGGCGCAAATCTCATGATATCAGTGTCTAGTGTTCCTTTTGGGATATTCACGGTATTATGTTGCAAGATTAACACCATTTCAGAAAATACTTTATTCGAAATCATCAATCATCATCTAAAAAACTATTGCCTGTACCATAATTTTGTTATCAAATTTGGATTCTCTGATAAATTTTACATAAAAAAAACATCTGACATTCTCTTTTACAATCCATAAAACCTGATTTAAAAAAATAAATTCTAATGACTGTCCTTATAGTGTCTGTCGCGACAACATTTAAGGACAAGAAATGTCAAATTTGAAGCGTTGTTAAACAGGATACACATGGCATAGAAACGTGTAAGTTTAAATTTAAACAAAGAACTCTTCCAAGAATCAATGTACCAAATTTTATCAAAATCGTAAAAAAGGGTGAACTTTCTGATTTTACATGGAGTGATCAACCACTAAACGAAACAAAATCATGTTTAAATATACATGTATTTCTTTCATCAGCTTTGGAAAAGTGGAACATCTAAAATTTGTTGAAAATTTTAGCAGTGAATCTCTATCCTTACCCCATGTCATAGCAACAAAGTTTTTGTACATTTATTGTTTATGAACATCACTAAACTAATATTTATTCTACTATGCACAAAATTTTAAAATATTTTAAAGATATATTTCTTAAATAAAGAAGGAGTATTGGAACACAGTTGAAACTTTTGCACTGAACCTCTACCATACTTTCATTTAACAGGTAAAATGTTATTACTGTAATTAATTGCCAACATCGTAAAACTAATTAAGGTTTAATCAAAAAGCGCTACATTTTTTTCTCCTGCTTTTAACAAACCCTGTAATAAGACTTAGCAACAGAATATTTCTTCTGAAGTTGTAGAAAAACAACTTTATGTCTTAGATGTAAACCTGCAAAAACGTCACTTCCCTTGGACAATAATAACATAAATTATATATTAGTTATGAAATTCTCTGGTTTTAAAAAACAGTCGCGAATAGGAGATATCATGATTTTCGACCTCCCTTTGACATCGTGTATGGAATGGAAAGGAATACAAAATATATATTTTAGAGTTCTTAGTCACTTGATCCATAGTACTTGAGGAGAAAAAAAGCATTTAAATTTGAGATGGTCGACCTGGAGACATGAGGCGATCAAGGCTGGAATGACCCGTAAATCGCTGTTTCCCTCACCAACGGCTCCCAGTTTGAGCGCATTGTGGTGATATCTAAGATTGGCGTCAAATTTTGTAGATTTGTCTAGGATGTCTGATCATATATAAAGGGCTCCTTGTCCTTGAATTTGACAAGAATCACCTTGACAGTAGAACCGCTAACATCGTCTGTCTCACAAGGTAAGCTCAGAATGACTTCTCTCCAGCTAAAGTTTTCACTTACAATTTAGAATTTCTAAATATGATATTCTATAATCCAGCATATCGGGTACAATTGCTATACTTAGCCGTTTTCCCCCCGGTCTTGAATTCTGTTGCATAGCTACTAGTTAAATACCGTCTTTATATAGTGTCAATATCACGAAACTTGTGTTTGAGCTTGAAAGTTTTTAATCATGAATTTTAACTTGTAAATAAACTTCACCTATATTCTAATTTAAATCTTTTAGTTCGAGTGTTATTTAGCTATGCAGACTCCCAGCTTCGAATCACTAACAACTTTTATAGGGAACTAGCAAGGTATACTAACTAGTTTTTACACTCCAGCCGATGTACAACCTATATTACAAAACTAGTCGGCGCTCCTATATTACAAAACTAAACCATTTCTACGAATGACTCAAAAAGGAGTCCTTTTGTAACAAAAAAGTATACACAATTCATGTTCGCTTTCTGTCAACAAATAATACCTGAGTGAGCGTATCATTAATCTTATCAGTTTAAATTCACACTGGACTCGACCATAGACTTAGTTAAGAATTCCACAGGTTATTTTCTTTATTAAATAACAATACTAATATTATTTTAGTCGAGTTGGGAAATTGTGAATTGCGTTTAGGTCAAATTTCGTATTTAATTAAACTAGGTACATATGATTAGCCCCGACGAAAGCTATTAACTAAATTCATTGATGTAATTCATTTCAATACGAATAATTCAAGAATTCAGTTTTAAATAAAAAGAATACAAAGAGACGACTGCCCCATTATCTTTATTAGAACAAGTTTCCCAACATAAATGAAATCATACCAAAGAATATCACAAATGTCACACACAGAAACTGCACGACATTCTCGTTTCTTTATACAAGGAAACGAATCAATCCTTAGTTAATAATTCCCACATTGAAATTTAAATGCAGAAATAGCACCCAAAATTAATACAAATCCTTTCAAAAAGATTTAACATGGTATGCAAAACCATAAATCCAAACGGACGGACAAATTCCCCAACATGTGATCAACCTTCCTCGCACAGAATATCTGCATCCTCGACGCAAATCAAATGCTTGGTACTTGCTCCTAGTAACCAGATAATTCCACCTTGTTATCAAGTCTACAAATCACTGCGAGCCAACACTCTTATTCCTACTCTCTCTCTCTCTCTCCCGCACAAAGTTCAAAACAGTCGAACAACATTGAAGTGCTGTGAATCATACGAACTCCACCACCTACAATAATTTACATTTATCACGCAGTCTAGACCAGAAAGTTATCAGGCGTTCGGTAAATTTTCAATATTTACTAAAGAAATAAAATTGTACTTTCACATGATTTTACAATGTATTTTTGTTAAATATAGATAAAGATAATAGTAAATTAATGAATGTATTATAGAACATTGCATGCTACCTTTCCCCCTGGAAAAAGAAATTATGACCTTTTCGATGAATTTCTAGAATAAGAAATTACATCAATTATCATGACGTGTTCATACGAAGATTAGAGATTATTTCTTCAGCCCATAGAGGAGACCAAAATGAAAGCTGCGAAAACAAAACAAATATTAGTAACAGCTCTGAACAATGTATTCACATAAATACAAAATTCAATTAAGCTCCCATGATTTTTTAAAAATAAAGGTTACTTTAACCTTTAACAAGTTTAAAATTAATTCAAAGTATAATTTAGCAAATCATTTAAAACGATTTGAAAATAAAAAAAATACATTTCCAAAACTCAATATCTTTATAAGGACATTATTCCAAATATTTCTCTTCTTTGTTTCTAAGCAATAAAATCTAAGAAACAAATTGGTTCCTAATTTAAATACTATACATAAAAATGAATATTTAGATCAAATAACAACCTAAATCGTTTACAAATGATTATAATTAATTTATAATGACAAGAGTATAATAAATAAATTCAATGCCAATATTGTTCGAAGATTTATTATATTCCAACTGTGGAAGAGAGAAATTATTAACCAATAATATTAAAATGAAAAGAAGTATAAGATGAAGTATTTATCATATTATATCTATGCTCCAACTAAACATTTTTTCCCCGGAAAATAAGGTTAAATTTCTTAAACACGTTTTCTTTTAATACGAGGATCGCCAACATCGAAAACATGAACCGTGTTGACAGTTAATAACTTTGAATTTTTAAATCATATATCCATTAAAACTTAGACTTTTAGTAGAAATATCTTTCAGGGAAGATTAAATATCACATTTTATTCTTATTATGTCACTTACTCGAAGTGGCACAAGATCCCTCGATCTTTCAAACATTCTTATCCTCTTGTTCGAAACAATAACCACGTTTCCATAGCTTTATTCCAAATTTCAAGATTCACCAAGACTCGTAAAGCATCATCCGGAACCTTAAAGCATTCTTAAAATGGTGTACCAACAGGTTTATTAAAGAGTAATTCCGCTGGAGAAACTTTAAGACCAAATTTAAAATTTAGGATCCGCAAAATTTAGGAGTATTGAAGTTCATGAAGACTTCCACACCACTTATGTGGGATTCGCTGAAATAAGCTCGCATAGAACTTCTTAAAAAATTAACGAACCTGCTACCAATGTTTGTTTCAGCGGGATAGGGCGAGGTTTTAATTAGCGCTAGTCTCATACTAAACAAAAATGTAATAAATTCTTCAGAAACAAATACAAAGACGTTGTCCATGGAAATCCTTTCGGAAAATGCGAACAAGGATGATATTACAGACTTTAAAAAAAATACTCTCTAAGTTTAGCCTTGGAAATTTCTCAAATTTCACAAACCGTGAGCCGTTATCAACGCTTCTCATAATGAGTGGAAATTGCGCATTGGATGGTA
Source organism: Lepisma saccharinum (assembly GCA_022664845.1). NCBI lineage: Eukaryota > Metazoa > Arthropoda > Insecta > Zygentoma > Lepismatidae > Lepisma > Lepisma saccharinum. Next base: position 73,428 of record JAGDQP010004180.1, read on the forward strand.
TGGACCAATTACATCCATCATTCAGTTTTGATTGACAAGTTTAATAACCATTTAAACATAACAATTTTAAAGTTTCCATGATTTTTCTAGACCCTTCTTTTAAATTCTGGCATATCACTAGTCTATATATCTCTTCGCTTCTTGCATCATTTTTTCAGTTATTCATGCGAGTTATTTTCTGAATATTTCCTATACTGTAATTACTCAGATAACAGTTTGCAAACTTTGTGGAATTAGAATCTTATAGAGACTGTTGACAGCTCTCGTTTTCCTCAATAAAATTCTGCGTTCTTACCGATGTGCGCTTATCTGCTTTCCACTTTGAAGGTCAACAATATTCTTAATAATTTTCTTACCATTTCCTTGAAGTTTGTGCACAGGTTTACGTATTTGAAGAGAATTCCAAAAATTTCCTAAAGCAAGTTTTCTTTTCAAGAGTTCGGATACTTTTGGCGATTAAATCGAAGTCAAAAGGATAGTAATTTTTTATATACAATGTAGGAAACATTGTTCTTATGAGATCCTATGCGCTTAATTATGATTTTGAAACAAGACAATTGCTCAATAAGTGGGTCATATTTTAACATTACCTCGAGTTCCTTTAATCTCCAGGAAAACGCTGTATTGTTTGTATAAATACCAAACTCATTAAAGATAAATGACGGAATCGGCAAATCGTTATTACTAATGGGATAAGTCCAATCTAATAGATAGAGCTATATTTATCGGTTTCAAACAAACTTTTGGAGAATAATACTACCGGTCTGATATCTGCATTCATATTTCTCCCGGACGAACATCCCATAATATCTTATTCCTTAAACATCCACGTGAAATATGAAACGCTCTTCCAAATTCTGCACTTGAACAACAAAACTACATTATTCTCATTTTTTCTCATTTCGTAGAATATCTTTTGCTGTTCCGAGCACCACGTAAAGGTATGTTATGTTCACATCAACGCATTAAGTACAGTCACTAGGAATTGTAACACTGGCATAAACCTTTCATAAAATTTAAAAATCATACAAACGGTCAGCAGGCGTTTACCACTACCACTACGTGGTGGAGGAAAATTTCTAATTGCTTTAATTTTTGGTTGTTTAATTTTTATATGATCTCTATTGACATCAAACCCCAAATATGAAATGTTTCTTTTGCATAACTCTGTTTTATCTTAGGCGATGATCATAGTATCACTATTTCACTACATCACTAGGCGATGATCACTATTTCTTATTTCATCTAAAAGAGCCCACAGAGAAATGATTTTCCTTGGTCTTATTTGCTATTATAATATCGTCGAAGTAAGTAATAACGCACTAGTTCGTTACGTTTCCAAGTAACATTTCCATTATCTTGGCCAAAATACTTATAAAAGTTTTGATAGTTATAGATAAATATTTGTGTGTATAACTAACAACCTTTAGGAGCAAACATGATTGTACATTCTCGACTACTTTCGTCCCATTCGATCTCGTTTTAAGCTTTGCGAACTTCATTAAGCTTTACGATATTGTCCTCCACATCCTATTCGTCAAGATTATACTACGTTTCTACTACAGAGTCCTGCTTAACCTGAGCTACAATTTGGTACTAACTTTTTCCTTTCGCATAGCCTAAAAATACTACCATTCCTCGATGAAGAAAGACAAGAGTAATATTCCGCATGTTTGTCCACGCCTTTTCGCGCACATCTAGTATTTTCATACATTTGCTTTAACGTGTCATACTTATAATTCATATAATCCTTCTTGAGACCGCAGAATAGTTAATTTATTAGCGACATACAATGGTTTGAATATGTGGTCGACAAATTTTCTATATTTATGTTGCTCTACTAAGAGGTCGAAGAATATTTCCTGCGATAGCGTTGCATGCATTTTTACGTCTAATGGTTATTCTTTGGGTCCAGGGGCTATTATTAAACTCGTTTGTATTAGTCTGTGTTTCTGGGACGACAGGGACTCCAAGGTAATGTGATAATTCCTTTCTAGTTGTGCTTTGGTTAATGCGACATCTCTCATTAAATCTGCAGCATCTTAGCTCAATATAGGGGGAGATGTGTTGCATCTCTTTTTGCTCTTGTAATTCCTTTGTGCTTCACGACTGTCTATGATTTACACGTAACTACCAAGGAAAACAAACTATCTGCCTATATGCTATAATACGTTGTCCATTCCTACTTGAAATATAAAGTCTCACGTTCGTATAATGACCGCACTCTGTCTTTGTAGCATTCGCATCGCTAGTTCTCTCAACTGCTTCTTGCAAGTGATTACCTCGTGGTCATATGATGTCACCTCACTACGTGAGGTCCCATGTTCTCACACAGTAGTGCAGCTACTTGACTTCTGGTTTCGGACATACAGCAAGTGTGGCATCTTTTATATGTTATAGAGAGACTGGTTCGAGGGTGTTAATGTATTTGCATTTAATGTGACATAAATATGTCGTATAACATTAGGCAACGTTAGTAATAATGACCAATAAAACCTGTATAGCTTATGAAAAATATTACAACAATATTAGAATCTCCAAGAATTACAATTCCATTCGTTCACTCATTACTGATTATTTTAAATCTAACAAGGACATGTGAATTCGCAGTCCGAGAATCAAACAAATCTGAAACGAACCGACATTACAGAAAACATAAATAATCGAAATCTTAGTTAAAAGCACTAAGCAATTCTATTTCATAGGGTCTCAAGGGTTTCTAAGTATCTGAAGGTGTCTGTAACTTTCTGTTGTAACTCAAAAAATAACTGACGTAGAACTATGAAACAAAAATGAGATAGCATTAGTGCAAACGCAGACTTAAAAAGTGATACTTAGGGAATCGATGGCGTCCAGGAATTATCTCCCAATTTAGGTATTTGATTATGTACTCTTATTATTGCAAATAACGTAAATATTAATAACACAACGTGCTCTTTTATGCGAAGTTCATTACACACATTTTCGCAGATTTAAATTATAAATTAAAACGAGCTACACAGAAACAGATGCTGCAAAGATTATTTAGAATTGAAACTTTTGTTCAATTCGCATTAAAGTTAAAATCTACAAACAGGTTAATTATTTGCTTTTGCGTCTGACGTTTTTATTGAGCGCTCCTCTATCATTTAGTACAGCCTAATGGTTAGAAGTGCACATTTGTACCATTTTGAATAAAACTGTAATTAATCAATCAAGGTTGTCTAATCATTAATTTTGTGTCTGCTTTTAGATATCAATCAAACTCTCCAGTACTGTTAAAAACAGCTCAATGGATTATATTCAAAATGATGGTGAGCGTTTTGCTCAGAATATTTTCTTTCAAGGTTAAGGTTTATTATTCACATATCAATGTTTGAGAATTGCTTACAGGAAAGTACGGGAGAACAATAATTGAACAGTCGAATCAATGTATATTTTTATCCTTTATAAACATTGATTATTGATTTTCTTTCCTGAAGAAGTTCTACACACAGTCACAAAGGATCATAAAATGTTTTCGAAATTTCGAAGACAAGAGAAAGAAATATAATACCTGCATCCACCAAAGATTCAAAAGTCACTTCGTGCATTATCCTTAATTCAGGATCACAACTGTCTGCTTCACCCTTTGAGTAACAAATACAATCGCAATCAAATTTCTCCCAATCGTTTAACTTTCCTGTGAGCTGAGGAATACTTGGACATCCTAAAATAACAATCACGGTTTTAGAATAAGAATGTACAAAAGATAATATTACAAAAAATCAGGTCTGTCGGTATAGAAGATCTGTAGTTACTTTCATTTTATAGCTAATTGAAACATGGGCGTAGTTTTCCTCAGTTTGACAAGTCTAAATGTGGGTTTAGTTCTCTTTAGTCTAGCTAGAAATTAGATACTTAGCATTGTTGTATTATATTTTTATTAGGTGAATTTGTTGTATTCAAAGTTCACGTAGCTTTTGTGTGAATGTTTGTGTTGGTAGAGAATTGGTAATAGTTATGTTATGTTAGAACAAAGAACAATAATACAGCGACTTCTCATAAATAGGATGCAGGTTGCAAATCTAATAGCTCAAACTTCAGCTAAGATTATTTAAGTTGACTAAAGCTGCTATTAGTTCCATACTTTAAGAACACATGCATATTATACTCTGACACTCACCTTGAAACAGAGAAGTTTCTAAAGACAAAGTACGTTCAGAACGCCTTGTTAACTAAATAAAGGCCTCAGTTGACTGAGCTCCCCACTTCCCTGCTGCAAGGATATGTATACCTTCTTTAAATGTCATGTTGGAGTATGCAAATTCGTAATTCACCGTACTCTGTCCTCACACAGCTGTAACGTATGCTTGAGCACAACTCTACGATTATTGTTGTGTGATGACAGATCACGCCAACAGTTTTATTTAACGTTGTGCAACATCCAATGTTTTGTATTGTAAGTTTACAAGTTTGATGCCATTCCTGTGTCCCAAGTATCTTGCCTTATTTTATTCAACATTTTATTTATGCATTTTTTCGTTATCTGAAAATACAATACTTAATGTTTTGATCAATTCTTAGAGAGAACCTGAAATATTTTCTGGGTCTTTCACTTTTAATAATAATATATTATATTATATTATATTGCATAGACTGATACGTATAATATAAACAGTATGATAATCAGTAATCCAAAAGAGTAAGTTCAACCGATCAAACAAACAGGACGCATATATTCCAGTTTTATTAAACCTTAGTTTAGTAAGTTTTTTTTTTAAAAAAATGAGATTATATTGTTTCGTAAATTTATGTACTTTTATGTAAATAGTTAGAATGGATCAAATAGTAATTTGTTTCCTATATTGATGGAGATAAGTTCTAAACGTAGGTTCGTAGGTTCGTAGGTTCGTAGTTGTATCTTTAGACTTCGTCATATAGCTAGAAGGCTTCATCCTTGACATTAATTAAAGTTACTCTAGAAAATAGAATAAATCTATATTAAAGCTATATTACCAAAATGACTGGTACAGCTGAATGAGAGAGCAAGTGCAAAATGCTCATATCTTGCGCATTAACAATAAATAGTTTAGAAATTTGGTACGCTGCGTGTTTGAGTTTTGTCTGTTAGTGACTACGATGGCGGTGGAGTGTAATAACACTGTCGCTTGGAACCTGTGACGAGAACTTTTTTAATCATGTGAGTTTACTGTGCATTACATTTATCAAACCTGTTTCCACGTGTAAGTGTTTTTGTGAATTATCTGCATGGTAATTGTAGTGAAATTAAATATAAAAGTGTACGTTACTTTCTACTCGAGACATAAAGTTAAATTTTTCTTTGACCAAACAAAATAACTGTTCCTAATCTAAACAATTTTTATTTGACTTTCATAAAATGGAAAATTATGAAGAATGGTAAGAAGTATTTTAAAGAATATTTATATTAATTAGTCAACTTAAAGAAATATGAAAATTACCGACAAGTATCTAGGCATTGAGCTAAATGTATTTTCCCTCGATATTTTTCAAATGAATAAACACTTCGAAAATATAATTAACATGTTGACAAGTTGCTTGGTATTGTATTACATTTATTATTTTTTCCAAAACCTTGATTATTACAAACACTTACATGATAAATAAGGTAGTGATCATGAATATACAACTTCTAACATGTCTAATAAAATGTTTGCGTTTGTGTTTCGTAGTGCGTGAACTCCTATTTGTACCAGTTATAGGGCTGTACTTTAGATACTATCCCTGAGACATGATCACATTTTATTTGAATAATGGGATTTCAAACACTTCACTCATGTTTTATGGAAAGGTAAAAGTGTCTGTTTAACCTGTATCTAAGTTAATTCACTGTGAAAGGAATTTAACCTATTGACAGTAATATTGAAATATTATATCAGAGCTTAAGAAGTAATGAGTAAATTTCATCTGATTTTCCACTTTGCATATTAGCTATACCCTTTATATGTTACTTATATGTAACATGAATAAAACTATTTATATTTAGGTTTACAAATTGTTATCCTTTCCTGTTTGTCAGATGATTAACATATATGAAACCGGGTAGAACTGGTACAAAGTTGAACTGAGTGAAGTAGAAGAGAAAACTTTCTTCACCACAACTTTCATTAATGAATGGAAATTCTATACTGAGCAACTAAGCACGTATATAATTAACAGAATGTGATTATTGTTATTCAATAATACCACAAAGTGATGTTATATTTAGAAACTAAAATTTATTATTCATTACAGTTTACTCTATATTACCTTATTCGATTTGGTTTTAAAATATTATGGCGTTATTGTGTTTAAGCATATTCTAATTTCACAGATAGGTGTGGAGAGGGAAATTTACTCATCAGATTCTTAATATACCTGCAAGTTATATAGACGTTTTGAAACAACATGTATAGTGAATAATGAGCATCCCCATCCCCCATGAAAAAGAACAGGAAAAATAACATAATTATGTTAAAAGCTTTTGCACTTCCATTCTATTTGATACTGTGTCATGAAATTTAATACAAATAATAATAGACAAATCGAATTATATCAATGAGTAAAAATGTTTTACAAATGTAAATTATAACTACGATATAACCATACGTTTTAACACTTACACTTTGCTTCATCTACTCCTTATGTTACTTATTTTAACGTAATTATGCTTACTTATACAATATTTATGTTTTCTTCAAACTATTGTAATAATTAGAATTAAGAAGTTTTGTCCCAGAAGGGAATAACCCACAAATAGTTTAACCAGAAAAAAACAATGAAAGAAAACACAATTTCTAGAAGTTAATAATGATTTCATAATCAAAGAAAGGGATAAGCCACAACTATTTGAAACCGACAAAACAAGCAAATGAACAATCAGAATGTAAATAAATTAATTTAAGTTTTATAAAAGGAAAAAGTTTTAAACCATTAATATGTAAAACAGAGAATAGAAGATAAATGACGTTTCATAATCAAAGTAAGGGATAAACCACAAATGCTTTCATGGATTAAGAAAGAAAAGCAGTCAGTAAGTATAGTAGTATATGAGGGCTTCGTAATCAGATTGCGTAAAAGTGAAAGACAGACTACACAAATAATAACTACTTATTGAACATTGTACTCAACTAAAGAAGAAATTTCAGTTCTGTTCCCAGTGCGGCTTATCACCATTCCGAACTAGACTTTCTTAATTACTTATGTTTCTATTTTGCAATAAAGCTGCTAGCTTTGAAGAAAATGTATTATAAGTGTCAAAACAAAGTTTTCCATGGTAGCGAATATTCTCAATTCGTAGTGTTACACGTGTAATTAATATTTCAAGTGCCTGTTAGATAAGATAATTGATTTCAAACTTGATTACTTCGTTGGGCCCTAAAACTGTGTTCAGAAGATGTAAGATGGTGTGCGTTTATACATTTCGATAAGGTCAAATTCTCTTGTGGATAATTCATCCTTTTAAAAGAATTTTCCCTTACAAATAATTACAAACTCTCTTTATAATGTACAGCCTATTCCAAAAAGCTTGACTGCATTGATTACGTTCTTTTGAGCAGAAAATTCTCTAAGTCCAACTTCGGGTATCTTCGTAAATAGTAGAGCAAAGATGCAAGGTTCGATCCCTCAAAGGTAGGATGAACCTTTGCAATTAAAAAACAATTGCAAATATGTTCTTTTTCTTCTTTTAAGTGCAATAAAATATGTTGTAATATTACTAAGTGTAGAAAAATGTAACATTCATTGAAATACTTACTGATACAGTATTTCCAAACTATGCATACATCTGATCACGTGATGGTTTTGTCACCTACGTCTTCATACGTAAAATAACATCTCCAATGAAAGCAAAGACAGCAAACATATTTCTCGCATTCACAGTACAATATACAAGACAAAGGAGAGAAAAACAACAGCATTTGCAACCGATATAAATGCCATTGCCTTGGACACCAAAAATTCAGGCATGTTTCTACAGAAGGAGTTCTATCAGAAAGAAGTTGATAGATATGTTCCTGTTAGCTCAGTGGTCGAGTATTATCAATTTACCCAAGGTTGCAATTAACAATTGTTATGCTATCTTGTATCTATCCTACAATGTATGCAACGTGTATTTTGTTTCTAATTTTCGGCTGAAAATTAGAAAGAAAACGAGGAGTTAAATGTTATATGTTTGAATGGATTGAAACAAGTACCAATTATGGCCCTTAATAATAAATAAGCAGAGAAGTACCAAAACAGTCAAGAATCCATAGAAATAAAACAAGAGGAAATCGATGTCGCCAATACTTATAATGAGGATAGTAGCATAGTATTTAAATCAGATAATGTCAATATATGGGAAGATTTGAAGAACGAGAATTTTAGAAAATCATCGTTCGATATGGTGACGGGTTTAATCGCTTATGTATATGGTTTGTTTACATCGGGTAATGAAGCTAGAGCAGAGCGTCCATCATTTAACTACGAAGGAGTTGAGATTAAAAGTCATCTGAAGCAAGAAAGCACCGACAACGAAAGAAATGTGGCAGTTGAATTTTTAGTATCTTCAACGAGCTGCCAGGCATTCGAAGAGGCTATAAACCCAAATGTTGTTGGTGTTTCTAAATTGATGGAATCTAAGCAAGACATAAGTGATGATAAATTGGTATCAGGAGCAATTGATAAGTCTTGTGGAAATGGTGATGAAGATACTAGTGAAGTAGAAGCTGTTACTGAATCTCTTTATGAAATCGAAACATATAATCAAAAGCACCGAATAGGAAGTGAAATAAGAGAACAATTGATTGGAAGGAAATGAGGGAATTCATGTAACAACTCTCATGAAAATACTATATCCCAAAGGAGAGAGATAATAAGAACTAACATTAAAGTTTTTTTCAATTAGATGATTTGTCATTGAATGAACCCAATAGGTATGATTCAGTTTTTGGAGTAAAGTGAGGAGAAATGCTAATAATTTCAAAAGATTGGAACAAACGCCTTACTTGAACTATACAATAAATAGTTTATTTTACTCTCCGTAGCTTTGATTACCCATAAAACGAATAAAGTGCATATATAATAATACACAACTTTAGCAGTGAATGAAATAAACGCTAGATGCTAATGTATAATATTTAGCGATTATAGTACTATCTTTAAGAACTTAAATCCCATGCTGTAATAAGAATATTCAGAAGTAACTTCCGTATGAGAAATAGCTGCAGACAAATATACTACACATATTTGTATATTGTTCTTAGACGATTTACTTAATTTGTAATTAACGTTCACATTTTAATATACCGACGTTCTGTCAACATCCACCACTTCCCTTATGTTATATTTTACACATAGTAATTACTTATGTCCTGAAATGCTTGTATTAATACATATATAACTGATTATCACTATTTTATCTAAATATTCATACTTTGAGGAATATACTATTACATAAAATTAAATTTTCCAGAACGGGATTCGAACCCAGAACCTCATTATTTTAAGCCACGCGTCTACCACTGAGCTAACATGAACAAATTATCTTCTTCTTTCTGATAGAACTCCTGAAGAAACATACCTGAAATTTCAGTGTCCAAGACAATGGCATTTATATCCGTTGCAATTGCTGTTGCTTTTGTCTCCTTTGTCTTGCATATTGTACTATGAATGCGAGAAATATGTTTGATGTCTTTGCTTTCATTTGAGATGTTCGTTTACGTATGATAACGTAGGTGACAAAACCATCACGTGATCAGATGTATGCATAGTTTGGAAATATTGTATCATTACGCATTTCAATGAATGTTACTTTTTCTACACTAAGTAACATTTCAACATGTTTTATTGAACTTAATAGAAGAAAGACATATTTGTAATTTTTTTTTCGAATTGGGAAGGTTCACCCTACCTTTGAGGGCTCGAACCTTTCATCTTTGGTTTACTGTTTCTGAAGATACCCGAAGTTGGACTTAGAGAATGTTCTCCTCAAAACAGCCTAATCAATGCGGTCATCCTTTTTGGAATAGGATGTACCTATATTTACGATTTCTCTTGCAGGAGTGATAAAATCTAACGTTTACACGAACTATGTCATTAGAGACTAATATTAAGGATTCGAGAGAGATGTGTTTAGTGCCACTATATTCGTACTGCCACGAGAACCTGTAAACGAATACCTAAAAAATATTATTCCATATTAGCCGATAAATTAAGCTGTTTAATAAGCTTTAATCATTTGGAAATTTCTTGGGTGTGTACATGTAGTAGATGAAATATTTGTTAAGGATTTCCATGCTGACGGAGAAAAGTTAAAAAAGAAAAAAAAACTAAATTCTTGTTTTAACTGATCCAAGGAAACATACAAATTAATTGTTCATATTTGAAATTTACCTAAAACTGATTACTAAAATTAATTATTGAAAATATTTTTTAACTGAAATATGAGTGCTGTTGCCCTTTTCTTACCGGCCTTCCATCTTCGTTCATTTTCTCTATTGAGATCAACCTTGTTGTTGAGATTATCTCTTAGTTGGTTGACATTGTTACTCTCTGGAAATCTTCCAGGAATTCTTGCTATTACTATTGAATTTTTATCTAACTCACTTTCAGAAGAAACCTGCAGAGGATCCATTATTTAAAATTGTAGAGGATATATCATCTTCCAGTACGCTCTGTTAAGGAAAAGGAAGAATTGCATATAAACATAGTTGTTATTAAACAATTATTATATCTACATAACCATAAGCAGTACTACCAGATGACTACTAAATATAGAAAGTAGCTATAATTTCTCCTCACCACATGGGAAGCGCCTGAGCTGAGAATTATATTTGTATTAGTAAAGTTTGGCTGAAAATTTCAGTTATGAAAGAACCAGACATTTCATTTTCAGTCACACACAATAATACATATACTAACTTTGCATATCCTTTGGCTTCAAAAATATGTATCTCCCATTTATTTTATTTTACAAATGCATTATATCTGTAACACCGACCACTATGAACCTCAACCCCTATATGTCTAAATATGTACGTCTATAAAGGCACTTTTTTAAGTAAAAATTAACCTTTTACCTTGCTTACTGTTAGTGCCAGTACCGAATAGAAATACACAGCATAATTACTCTATTGGTCACAAGGGGACATTAAAACGTACCCAAAGACAATGTGTAAACTGCAGATAGTACCTGAATTTGTGTACTATGTTAATTGCTACTCAAACTTGCGAAGTGTGACTCTATATGAATCCTTTTACAAATTAATAATTACAATTGACTGGGATGTGACTAACTTCACCGGCAATTGAGGAACAATTTATGGGGGAAATGTACTAAAGCTTTTTATAAGTTAACACTTTTGCTGTTAATAAACCTACTTTCGTAGCACATTTGCTTCCTAAAATTAAACTAAACAGAAAAATCGACTTTTTATCTAAGAGTTAGGAAGAATCATAATTTCATTTTTAAACATGATGCTAACCTGAAAAAATCCCTTCCAATTCAGCTCTCCAGCATCTTAGTAGTCAGACACGTTATAATATATTGATATAAAGCAAGTCATGCAAATTCAAACTGCTTTTGTTTGCTGCAATCTGGGTCAGTTTGAGATTCACTCTTAAACAAGTGAGTCCAGTCGGGGATGTGCACATAAATTACCACCAGGCTACAGCAGCGAGTATACTATTTATATGATAATGTTGCGTTCGCGTGTGTTTCTTTTCCTAAATATAATTATCTGCTATGTGTTATTATGTTCTTATATTATGTGCACTCGTAATAATAGCTTGGTATGTATATTTATGTTTGAGTGGAAGGAAAGTATCTCGACTTTAACCCCGCCATACAAAATAAGGCGAAATAAATGAAAGTACATTACCACAAACACTAATAAACGATTCTAAAAATGTGGCTATCTGAACAATCATGGACACAGCAGTGAATTTCATTCTAAAAACGGTAAAATTATTATGTACGTTTCAAAAAGACCCAATTATTAAATTTGTATTTCTCAATAAGTGTAATATATCGCCTGAAAAAACGCATCAGAAGCGAAATCTATATCATGTAGAAAAAGGAAATTGAAAACACGTCACATTAAAGGAATATTAACTAAATAAAATATTCGTTGAAATATAATTTAAAAGTCAAGCTGTGTGGGAATGAAAATATGATAAACGTAGTTAATTTGATTCTATTAGCTTTTAAGTACACTTTTTATTTAATTAACTTGCAAAGGCGCGTATGAAGAGTAATTTAAGGAACAATTATCATATTCAGCCGTTTCCTATCCACTGCTGGATAAAGGTATCCTTCTTTTCTTTCCACATATGTCGCTTAGCTGCAATCGTCATCAGTGTAGTTCCTGAAAAACGTGTAATTTCATCTACCCATTTTGCATTTGGACGTTATTTCGGTCGTTATTTTTTCTCTGGGAATCCAATGTAAGACATTAGTCGTCCATAGTTGTTCCTATCATGCATCTCATCATAACTCTTTGTGTAAGTTTTTATCTTTGAATTGTTTGAGCATTCAATATCAAAGTTTCACAGCCGTACATCATCACAGGTAAGAGATATTGATTATAAACTTTACTCTTGAGACACATTGGTAGTTTCCTTTTGAAAATAAAGTGTGACCTTCCAAGCGAGCTCCACGCCATTTTGCATTTTCTATTATTTCATTCGTCAACTTAGCATAGTTGACTGCTCTGGGTAAACATACTCATTAACTATGCCTATTGTCTCTCCGTGAATCAATATTTCCTTCTTTGCAGCATGTTGATTGTACATTACTTTTGTTTTACTTAAATTCATTTTAAGACTTATTTTCGAATTTCGGTGGGCGATCTTAACTGGGCGTTCTGGCATACACCCATCGTTGTTGCCATTTTTACGACTGGGCGTTCTGACCGGTGGGCGCTCTGACCATTCTGAATTTGCGTGTTTTGTCGTTTTGGTGGGCGATCTGACCGTTTCTGTGGGCGTTCTGACCATTTTCAGAAGTGGGCGATCTGACCAGTGGGCGTTGTGGCATAAACCCAACGTTGTTGTCATTTTTACGAGTGGGCGTTCTGACTATTTCTTAATTTGCGTGTTTATCGTTTTGGTGGGCGATCTGACCGTTTCTGTGGGCGTTCTGACCATTTACAGAAGTGGGCGATCTGACCAGTGGGCTTTATGACATAGACCCTTTCTGGCGATATAAATATCCTTTATAAGAATAATAATAATAATTATTATTATTATTATTATTATTATTATAAACTTTATGTGTTTCAGACTGTAGCCTTTTTGGATTGTTTTTTGTTTTTTATACTTCAGAGTCTAACGCAGCGTATTTCAAAACACAGATATTATTTTTCGAACGCGTAAGTACAGTTACATATTTAACAAATACAAGTGACACAAATATTACCTCATGCACAAACTACGTGCAGTACACAAAATGAGGAAACTACATTATTTTACTATTTTGGATCTAGTTCTAAATCTAGATCTATGTTTAAAGTTCTTAATTTAAGACCTGAATTGAAAAAGATCCCTTTCGGTAGGCCTACAGGCTGATGTAGATTTCGAAGTTTCGCTGGGGCTCGCCCCCCAACTTCAGTGCTTTCGAGAGGATGCGCCTCCTTTATCTTAACCAAAATCTCCCTGCAGCACTACACCACCACGGAGTACATCTTCAACCTCCCACGGTTGGCTGCGCCCCCAAAGGGAAGATTTGCCCCATTTATTGTAACCTACTCTTGGTCATACACCTTCATTGAAAATTTTGTTTCTCTACCTTCAATGATTTGGAAATTGGGGTTTTGGGGCGGCCATTTTGGATCCAAGTTGACGACTTTTTGAAGGTTTTCTTATTTTGTCGTGACCTACTTGTGATAGTACAACTTCAAGT
>JAGDQP010004181.1:0-27527 GCA_022664845.1 Lepisma saccharinum
ATAGTGACTAGCAAAATTATTCGGACCGTGTAGTGTTTGTACAAAATATGGGTTTCAGCCAACAAAAACAAAATAATGTTACCTTCGGATAGCGTGTGAGATGTTTTCCAGCTGCATTTTGGTGAACGGGTAAATTAAACATACAAATACTGTTTTGAGTAGATTTCACCCTAATATTAAATGTTTTTTGCATTGAGTGGCTAAATAAAATATACGAAACGGGTGTGAGACGTCTTATGTTTAGTGAGTGTTTTGAGGATAGTTGGTGCTTTTTGTTATTAAAGTACCACTTTGGAAGGTCATATTTAGCTATAAAAGAGACATTTTATCATGTAATTCAGCTAGAATTCAATAGTATTTCAGCTGTAATATATTATAGAAAAGAATTAATTGGAGAATATATAGGATAAAAAGTGACAAATGTAAATACGGCGCCTTGTAAGATGAAAGTTGCGAATATTTTTAGTGTTTGTTTGAATACATATTGAGAAAAGTGCCAATGTTTAAGTAAAAATACCCAAAACGGCTTAATTAAGAGCTCGTATTTGGTGAAAGAGCCATTAGAACAATTTTATTCAGAAAACTAATTTTTGAGGTGTCATTGAAATTCAAAAATAGTTGAATAATGCCATATTGGAGAGAGCTTGCTTAGGTTTTTTTGGGAAGGAACTGTTCCGAGTGGAATGTACTTGCACACGTGTATAATAAATGGGGAATTAAGGTTAATTAATTAAAAATGTCTGTATTTCACGCTTTGAGACCACATGGAGTCAATACTTAAATACTTGTAGTATGCATTTCAAGGAAAAGAGGACAAATTTACACTCCCCACTACTTCTAATTAATTAATTAATTAACCTTAATTCCCCATTTATTATACACGTGTGCAAGTACATTCCACTCGGAACAGTTCCGTCCCGAGAAAATCTAAGCAAGCTCTCTCCAATATGGCATTATTCAACTATTTTTGAATTTCAATGACACCTCAAAAATTAGTTTTCTGAATAAAATTGTTCTAATGGCTCTTTCACCAAATACGAGCTCTTAATTAAGTCGTTTTGGGTATTTTTACTTAAACATTGGCACTTTTCTCAATATGTATTCAAACAAACACTAAAAATATTCGCAACTTTCATCTTACAAGGCGCCGTATTTACATTTGTCACTTTTTATCCTATATATTCTCCAATTAATTCTTTTCTATAATATATTACAGCTGAAATACTATTTTCTAGCTGAATTACATGACAAAATGTCTCTTTTATAGCTAAATATGACCTTCCAAAGTGGTACTTTAATAACAAAAAGCACCAACTATCCTCAAAACACTCACTAAACATAAGACGTCTCACACCCGTTTCGTATATTTTATTTAGCCACTCAATGCAAAAAACATTTAATATTAGGGTGAAATCTACTCAAAACAGTATTTGTATGTTTAATTTACCCGTTCACCAAAATGCAGCTGGAAAACATCTCACACGCTATCCGAAGGTAACATTATTTTGTTTTTGTTGGCTGAAACCCATATTTTGTACAAACACTACACGGTCCGAATAATTTTGCTAGTCACTATATGCTGCAGCCCCGGTAATAGTTACAACGCATTCAAGGTTTTGTGCAATAATTATTATAGTCCCTGGCGCGAAACGAGTGTAGACTAAGATGGAAGCCCTGTGTAATTTCGGCTATGTTCGGGTAAACATAACCAAACCAATCTGTGAGTTTCTCAATTCAAACCGACATATCTTGGAAGCATCACCAACCCGAATAAAATATAATTTCGAGTTCCATAGTTCTGGGAATGAAAAAAGCAAAACTTGAACCGCCAGATCTTGGTAGTGCAATGTCAGTGCATGCAGTGTTCTTCGAATGTAATTCAATATTCGACCGACATTATCCTCATTGAGGCATACTCCCAGCAAACGAATAATTATGGGAACCACAACTTGTCGAAAGAAAAAGTATAGTACATCCATAACCACTAAATCATAGGGGCTGGTTATTAAAGTACAATCTAAGAAGATAACGTGAATTTCACATTTAATACCTTCGCCAACACCACGTTGGTTTGTAATTTACTGGCATTTCAATTTTCTGTATGATCTGTGGAATTCTATACCGAACGTTTAGCATGTCGTCAAAGAACACAGAAAATATTATTTCGTGTGTGTAATTACCTATAAGAGTCCTGCGGATGAATGTAGTAACTATTATAATTACCCCGCTTTCCTGCAACCTGGTGACAGATACGATACATTCAAGGTTTTATGCATTTGGCTAGAGACGAGTGTAGACTAACGTGGAATCCCAGTGTTGGCGAAAACAAACACCACCAACCCAAATATCATATAATTTGCGAATTTCATTTTTCTGGGGCCAAAAGAGCCGACATATCATGGAAAGGGTAGATGGTAGAGAGAAGCAAATTTCATATTCAGCATCACCGCTCCGAATAACGTATAATCTGTGAGTTTCTCAATTCTGCGTCTAAAATTGATTATTCAAACCGGCATATCTTGGAAGCGACAATAGGTAGAGAGAGAGAAGCTAATCTCAAATTCGGTATTACCAGCCCGAATAACATATACCAGGTAATTTGCGAGTTTCTCAACTTTGTGTCTAAAATGCCAAAATTGGAAAAATTCGGACCGGCATATTTGGAAGCAATAATAGGTAGAACAAGCAAATTTCAAATTCTGCATCGCCGAACCGAATAACATATAATCTGCGAATTTCTCAATTCTGCGTCTAAAAATCGGAAATTCGAGAAACTTCGAACGGCCATATTTTGGAAGCAATAATAGGTAGAAAGAAGTTGTTTTCAAATTCAGTAGTACCGTGAACAAATCAAACATAATTTGAGGTTTTCATAGTTACTGACCCAAACGAGCAAAATTCGAATAATTCGAAGCGCCATATCTCGTAAACGGCAACAGCTAGAAAAATGCAGTTTCCATATTTAGCATCCTCATGACTAGAATAAATTGCATTATAAGTATCATAATTCTACGACCACGGGGGGCGAAGTTAGCAAACTGGCTTCAAATTCGACATTAGCACACCAAAATACATATCACTGTCAAACCAGAATCTTAATATGTCTCACCGTTTACGATCAATGCACGGTTAAATATTTGACCTTTGACTTCGATGTTAGCATATACTATTCGATACCCTAATACTAAATGTGAAAACAGATTTCAACATGTCTCGCCGTTTACGAGCTATACATGTTTAAATATTTGACCTTAGTACCATCTTGATGCCTTGGGCCGCAGGTAGTATTAAAAGACTCACATTAGGTAGATTTCACCTGGCAGTGACCATTGGTTGTGGTTATGTGCTTAGTGAAGAAACGCATTATCGTGTGGGTTAGGTATAGAAAGTTACTTCAGATTTCTGCTGTTAAATAGTTGTGGACGGAAATACGCAACTACCGACTCTGTAATTGGCGCTGTGTTGTAATCTCTGCTAGGTTAAAATTAATAGCATATATTCATGTGTATCTGGTCTAAAATGTGTTCGTAGCCATAGTTGAGTGCCCTGTGCTGGAAACTGACTTCAAAATTTCTGTTGTAATCTCTGCTAGGTTAAATCCTGTGTATCTGGTCTAATCTCTGCAGTGTTAAATAAGAATTCGTACCTTTTCATAGTTTTATGGAATCTCTGCTATCGTGTGTTAGTATAAGGACTAGGTAATAACTTCTCTGTAAAATAGGTGTGGACAGAAATACCGTAGTCTCTATGTAATTGGTGCTGTGTTGTAATCTCTGCTAGGTTAAATTTATGTGTATCTGGGCTAAAATGTGTTCGTAGTCGTAGTTGTAATCTCTGCTATGTTAAATCAGGCTTCGTACCCTCTACTATCGTGCGTTGGTGTAATGTGTTAGGTGTGGGTGAAAATACCGTAGCCTCTGTCCTGTGCTGGAATCTCTGCTAGGTTAAATCTTGTGTATCTGGTCTAATCTCTGGTATGTTAAATAAGGGTTCGTACCTTTTCATAGTTTTATGGAATCTCTGCTATCGTGCGTTAGCATAAGTACTAGGTAATATCTGCTGTGTTAAATAGGTGTGGACAGAAATACCACAGCCTCAATGTAACTGGTGCTGTGTTGTAATCTCTGCTAGGTTAAATTCATGTGTATCTGGTCTAAAATGTGTTCGTAGCCGTAGTTGTAATCTCTGCTATGTTAAATAAGGCTTCGTATCATCTGCTATCGTGGGTTGGTGTACTATGTTAGGTGTGGGTTAAAATACCGTAGCTTCTGTCCTGTGGTGGAATCTCTGCTAGGTTAGCTAGCCTAGAGGGTATGTAATCTCTGCTATATTAAAAAGAGCTTCGTACCCTTTTACTTAATCTCTGCTATCGTGCGTTGGTGTACTGTGTGAGTTAACTAAGCTTCGTACCCTTTCATAGAATCTCTGCTATGTTAAATAGAGGCTTGACGTAGCCTCTGTAATTTGTGCTTTGTTAAGTAGTGTTTTTCTTTAGGGTTGAAAAAGAGCTTCGTACCCTATCGTGCACCTGTGTACTATGTTAGGTTAAATCTCTGCTATGTTAAATAGGGCTCATAGCCTTGTGTGAATTAGTCTATGATCTTCAGCAACCACAAAAAATACGACACGGCGGCTTGTATAGCCATGGGAAAATAGACTGCTTGCTATGTGGTATAGCCTACTATGACCTCCTATGCCATGTCATGTAGGTTAGCTAGAGTACTTTTTTCATCAAATTATGAAATAGCCTATGTTCTTCACCAACCGCGACAAATACGACACGGCGGCTGTCGTTAGTGGGCGACCATGTTATCGCTGATGTGCTAAATAGGGGTCGTAGCCTTTCATGAAATTATAACTACAAAATGCGACACGGTGTATCGTATAGCCACTAAAATATAGAGTACTTTCTTTAGCAACCACGACAAATGCAACACGGCGTCTTGTACAGCCCTGGAAAAATAGACTCCCGAGTATAGGTTATAGTCCACTGTGACCTTCTATACAAATGTTATGTAGGTTAGCTCGAGTACGTTACTCATCAAATTATGAAATAGGCTATGTTCTTCAGCAACCGCGACAAATACGACACGGCGGCTTGTAGAGCCCTGGGAAAATAGACTCCCGAGTATAGGGTGTGATCTGTTATGTCCTACTATGCCACGTTATGTAGATTAGCTCGAGTACGTTCTTCAGGGTTTTATAATATAGCTCGTAGCCTTTCATGAAATAGATTAAATTCTGATTACTGATAAAAACAAGCCCAAGGGACAACATTCTACTTATGTCAAACAGGAGGTAGTCTGTTAAGATATATAAATATGAATCATTATTTTTTTAAAAAATAGGTCATGGCAGAGCTGAAACCTGGCCAATTTGGGGACCCGGTCTGACCCGATCTTGGAACGAATGACTCGGGACCCGGAGTTAACCGAAATCGCCAGGCTGAGTTAAGTCGGCGACTCCATGATCAAATCTTCACCCAGTTGACCCGGTAGCAATATCTTGAGACAGTGATCGGTCTTTGTTTCTGTGTTTAGAATAAATCCATAATATAATTTTAGATTCCTTGAAATGTGAGCTATGTCTAGAAACTTCAAATTTGAGAGTTTAAAAGATTTTAATCCTTTTTTCTATTTAATACTTCAAACACGAAATTCTTTCTGAATAGCCTTTCTGAGGGAGTATTTGCACACCTCTGGTGGCATTTTGGTCGTTCCGGGGATAGAAGAATATTTCCATATTTTATTACTATTATTAGGATCTTTTCAACGTCTTATTTTGTATACTCTGGGGAGAAACACCTCTGCTCCCAATCAGCGCAGATAGACATACTGTTCAAACGCAACAGTGTGTACTAAGGAAATCTCTGCTTTGTACTCCGGATCAGACCGGGTCCAAAGCATAGATCCGGTGACCTGAATGACCCCTTTCAGCTCTTTGTCATGCATGACTGAAATTAATATGTTGCTCACAATAAAGACCACTTTGTTGAAACACAGATGTATGTTTTTACACCCTGAAAGTACAGAATACTAGTTATAGCTCTAAAGAAGACAGAAACAAGGAAACATTGTTTAATATGAACCACTGAAAATTTTTGTTACCGCTCATAACGTCAATTTTATCTATCTACTGAAAATATTTTACTACAAATACCCATAAAGCGTGCGTACTAACTACAAGATATAGCACAATAAAACCCTGAGAAACTTACCTGTATGAACAACCATGATGTCACTAACGCTAAACCACTGTATTGACCATTAAATCGATAGTGATAGGCGTAAAACGAAAAGTGGTAAAGGTAGAAAAACCTGTAAAAGAAGGAAAAGCTCAAATATAGAAGCAACTAACAAAAATACTTCACATTCCGAGCATGCGGATAAAATATAATTTATCACCAAAAAATACGTATTACTTTGACAGATTATGTACCTCGAAAATTTTACAAAAATAATATTACCGCAATATTGTAAAACACAGTAATATGCTATATTGAGAGGCAAGAGTACAGAAGACGTTAACATACAAGATAAATCCAAAGCTGTAGTTTTCCCACATGTATTGCAGGCAATTCTTTTAATTTTGGGGTGTAAAAACATTTGTGAACATTTTCAAGAGCAGAAATGACCAGTTTCTCAGTGAGATGTTATTAAGACAAGACAGATCAGTCAGCGCAAGTTTGGAGTTGATCAATCAAGTGAGTTAGTCACGGAGACTGCTAATTTCCTTCGGAGAACTTGCTATCGTTGATTTGTCATCACGATATTTGCAATTTGACACAAGTACAATGTAAATGCATAAAGCCAAGATAAAGCTGATATTCAAATTCAGCTTTATCTACAATCGTAAGTTCTTCAGACCTGATTTGATTTCTGTTACATATATTTCTATACTTAAATTTAGTCCAAATTTATGGATCAACTTGTCTTATAGTTGAAGTATTTGGACCATCAGGTATATCATTATTGTTGGTTTCTGTTTACACAGTAAATTAGTAAGAGCAGAATATTTAATCTTACGATAGCGGAAAAAGTGACCACTATGTTAGAGCGGAATTTCGTCTGGGAAAAGATTAGAAATTTCCCCTCGATATATACGTGACCCATCGTAGTAACTCGTTTCGATGCTAATGTAATAACTTTTCAGATACATTTCCAATCGTAGATCATCGTAACGAAAAACAGAAAACACTTTATTTCGGCAGGAATTGAATTCCGGCCGCTCTGACCACGACCCAAAACCTTCATAAGGGCTAAAACCTTCATATTGTCCCGATACTTGAGACCCACGCTGAAAGACGATTATTGTCTACATCTTCCTCCTCATGTCTTCTGGTACATTTCTGTTAAGCAGAACAGTTACCATAGGCGCTGTTGTCACTTTTATCTAAACGCTATTAACTTCACAGTAGGGTGGATAACAAACATAACTATTACTCACGATGTATTATGAACCACTGTAAAAGGATCAGAATCCCATCGAATTGAATTGGATTTATTTTAAGGCTTTTAGCATCTGAGGCTTAGGCAGGGATAGGGTAAGGAAAGGAATGTGGAAGGAAGGCTAATTCGGAAAGAAGACGGCCAGGACCTATCATGTAGGTACCATCCCGGTATTTTCCTGGAGTGAACTAAGGAAAAACTCTGGAACAACCTCAGTCAGGATGATTGCCGCTGGGATCGATCACAGAACCTCCCGAACGCTAAGCTAACGTTCTACCATTGAGTCACGGTCGCTCGGTGATTAGAATACCATCTCAAATGACGTTTTCTATTCAAAGCGAAAGTACTTCGTTTAAAAAAAAAACACACTTTCATCATCGAAAAAGAACGAAATTTTCCCTCCTTTCGAATTAATGTGTAAACCTTCGTCAGGAATCCGTAATACACACCACGAATAAAAAAAACACGTATCGGAATATGTTTATTTCGTGGTTCAAAAAGTCGATGATGAGCAAAGTAAAGTTCCAGATAATTTAGTACAAATATAAACAGAACCTTAGATGATAATCGTAACTCTAGACTATGTAACTACGAAATTAAGTTGAAACATACTAAATGTACTTAAGATATTTCCAAATGACATTGCATTAAAGGTATTTTCATTTTACCATTTTGCGTGCTAGGATACATAATGAAATATTTAATATATAATAACGGAAATTCTAATTACATGTCTTTTATGTGTAACTTAAAAGTTAAGTACTCTTGCAATTAAGAAGTGCGAGAAAACATCAAACTTGAAGTGGAACACCCATCTTAAGATTGTGCGCCTCCAAGGAAACTTTATTTTTCTTTTTTATATATATAAAACTAATCTCTCAACGTACACATATTCACAAGAAAGAAGAAAAAAATACGAAACAAATCCTTTAACAGGAACGAACGTAATTAAAAGCGAGCTTTTTCAAAACTCGACGGAGCGAGACAGAGTATTTTAATGAGCCCATTATCACACTTAACAGCGGTCTAAATGACTCGGTCTAAAACAATTAGCAATCCATGTTAATTACTGCAAGTTGCCATCTTCAAGAAAAACGACTACACCAAATCGCGAAAACTCAACTCAACTAACTTCCCCATTATAAGCAGCCTTATGAGTGCCGAAGGCACAAGCAGAGCACTCAGCTTAACATTTACATGTGTTCAGGTGCATATCGGCACCAATCAAGGTAAAATACCTCATCACGAGATTAATCGCCTTTTCATTAGGTCTCACCGTTTCAACGTCTAATTCCCCAGAAATCACTTTCCTGAGAATTTTATAGTGTTCCCGGTGCAATTACCTAACAGTTTTTTTCAACTGATTTATTTACGACATATCTGTAGATAATCGACTATAGCTGAGACATAGTGAAGACTGTGCACATCTGCCTACGATTTACGTACCAACACAGGAAGCAAAACAATATATAAATAATGAAATTTCAAATGTTTCAAAGGATTCTAAATTTAACTTACATTTAGAAGGGGATATTTACTAATGTGTGAGTAAGAGAGAGGACTATTTATATTACAGAATAAGGAGTTTTTGAAACAATACCCTGTAACAAAGAAATTCATTTTCAAAACCCTTTCGCGCACCTGAAATGAGACAATTGTTGATCACTTCTCACTACCGATCACTATTTAAATACATTTTTGTATGATTTTGGTATATGTTGCCACATTAGTTAGGTTGTACCAATAACCTGTTTGGGATCCTACGAAAGAAGTACAATATTGAAGTGAACAGGAATAGAACCGGGAACGCCAAGTTGATTGCTTTAAGCAATTAAACTATGAAAATAACACAGTAAAGCCGTCATTTTTTTCTATAAATATCGAAAAACCTTGATGCAAGAGTGAGTATGCTGAAGTGCGTAAGGAAAAACGTTTTCACAAGTCTCGAATATGACGTTCCTCGACAAACACTCTTTCGGGGGAAAGCTACAGTACAAAACAGAGCATCCAGGGCCTTATTAACGTACAATTTAGACATTTACCTGTAGAAACTTAGGAAATTCCTAAAAAGGGGGGGGGGGTCAGAAAGACTGGCACCAGCTCGCACATTCCCACTACCAATAAATACCAAGTCCGCCATCATAGCCAGTGAACCACGGGGCTGTTTCGCATATTTAAACCAAAGCTACTTACTATTAATTTTAGAAATATTTAGACATACTAAAGTAAATTAATCCTTTTCTTCTCTACTGACATACGTTCTGATAGTTACTGTACTTGTCCCTCTTATGGAAGTATAAGACAAACAAATACAAGCGGCCAATAAACTATGAAACAAAGAGTATAAAGGACAGGACAAGTGAAGCTTTCGTGTAGGAGAGTTTGGAATTTCGGAATTCATTTAACGGACTTGGGAACTCTAGCTTTTTAAACGGCAGTACACAAGACCTGAGAAATTTTTTGTCTTACAATGCCTCAAGTAACTTCGTCGACTTGTAACCGAGAGGTGTCGAGCTCGATACCAGGAGGAAATGGGAAATCCCCGAGTGTTAGTATTCCGGAATGCAAAATATTCCAAATTCTGAAATGGACTTCGGATTTCCGATCACATTCTACTTTGGAATTATCCTAGAATCTGAATCTGAACTTTATTTATGGCCTCCAGGCATCTCAGCCTCAGGTCGGGATAGGGTGGGGGAGAGGATGTTAAAAGGCAGTCAGCCTGGGCCTTGTTAGTAGGTGCCATCCTGACATTTGCCTGGTATGACAAAAAATCTGCAGTAGTTACTCTAGAATTATGAATGCAAATTTTATGGATTCATACGTGTTCCTACAAGCACAATGTAACACCTAGCAGAATTAGATATAATGCAATTTCGCAATTATTGGAGTACAACAAAATTAATTTTACAATACAGAATTTTAGTTGCGCATTAGTTACATTTTTATAAATAAAAGAGCACGAGAGATTTCAACACACTATTCACAATCTTCTTAAAGAGAAAAATAAGAGGTCAATAGTGAAAAAATAAAACCTATCTCAGGGCTTCGACCTGTTGCAGTACGAAATAATCCCAGCTCGGCAGAACAGTACAATAGAAAATGCGCTATATTATTACATATATGAAAAAGAAATAAAAAACGTCATTGTCTGAAACTTCTGAGAATACACATTCATTGAGATAGTGTATTCTTTTAGTTACCATAGAAACAATTAACATTCACCCTAGCAGTTGACGCCTTTCCTCGACCGTAATGTAAGTTGTTTTACTCTCAATGGATCAAACAACAAAGGAGCTGTCAGGTAATATCTCCCTGCGGCACAAAAACATTGGCGACTCAACTCCTGCCTAACTTGACACTGTACTCAACAACAAAGAAACGAATCCATTACTTCCTTTCTTGTATTGTGGGCAGACGCAAAGAGATTTTGGAAGTGGTTCAGCAGAAGATGGAAGGAGTCGAAGAAATGAAAGAAAAAAAAATAAAGGGCTAACAAAGGACAGAAAAGAATGGAGCCAACACAACGAAGCTTAGGAGCATCAGGAGGACGTGGCCAAGTTGGAAAATGTCCGAAACATCAGTGACTGAGGGGAAAAAGGACGCTACATAAAGGAGTGTTGGCGCCACAGAAGGGAAAAGAATTATGTATTGTGTCAGAGCTTGGTCGAAGGGGGTAAAAGGTGACAATAGGCAGGTCCATTTCCCGTCACCTCAAAAGAAACATCATTGATATAGTACATTCACTCTATAAATAACCTGTTGCTCAGCAAGGAACACAGAAACAAACAACCTCTCTTTTTAGTATAACGACTCTTATTTAACAGCTGAAAATGAAAAATACAATTTCGGAAAACAACAAAAGAAAGTCAGTTAGAAATTGTAAAAATCAAAAAATCAAAAAAAATCTTGTAACACTGAACATGACCTAACAAATATCTGAAAATAATCATCCGACGTAATATTTTAGGATTGTAATTTTTAAAACATGGACTTCCTAAAGCTTAAGTTTTGGATCTAAGTTATTGATGTATGTTTCGGCAACAATCATAATTACAACATCAAAAATTAAAATTAACTATCTTTCCAATTACAGCACGGTAGTGGTTCAAGATGCTACCTTGTAATCGGCATTGAAGATATTAAAATTCCTGACTGGACTACGATGAACCTATGGTGTCATTGCCATTTTCTTCCATAACATGGAAATGACGACGTGCAGTTCAGATTCTGAACTAGTACGTTTAACATATTCCTACTGGGACACTAAACTAAGATTCACCGAGCACATGGCCACGAGCGAAACAACTTATCGAAAGGGGACACTGAGATAAACAAAATGTACACAATTACAACTCTTTTAATTAACATTAGCTTCAATTATTAAACATAACTACCAGAAATCGTATCAGTTGTTAGTGCACAAATAACTCAAGAGCACAACCAAAGTAATCGCACTTATTGCAAATTTACAAATAAATAACATCTTGCTACAACTTTCAAATACACCGGCGTGCAGAATTATATCATGACTGACGATCGTCTCGCTGCTCTTTGTGTCAGTTTCTTCAGGGTCAGCTGACAAGTCGTCGGTAGTCAAGTAATATTATACGTCGTTATACCTGAATGTTACATTAAGATCATCATCTACTTTTGTGAATGCTTCAAACAATAGTTACAAATAACAGAGTATACAAAATCGCAATTGTACTCCAATTCCACACCCACCAAACCAAATATGTACTCTTATACAAACTGAAGGTGGTTGCGGTGACAATGGGGTAGCATGTTCACTTCTGGTTCCAGGGGTCATCGGTTCGATCCCCGTTCAGTCATATGCGCTTCTTTATACTGTTGACCCTGTATAGTAGCAGATCTATAAGGATCTTAATATCAATTCATCTTAATCATACAAAATCTTAGAATTGACTTTCCACACGAAAATATGGCCCATTTTGATACTTATCTGACTGGAGGGTGTGAATCAGTACGCGTAGTCCAGTGATTGACGTCTTGGACTTCGGATCAGCAGTGGAGTGAGACACGGGTTTAAGCCTTGCTACCGGTCGCACTGACTGAGGTTTTCTTGTTTCATTAAGCTATTCCCAGCAGTGTACCTCAATCAAACTCTGGCTTGACCCTAGAAAAGTGTTTATCGAGAGACATCATCCTTAAGACATTTGACGCATTTAGCGCATTGCTGTAAATTTAGCCCAGAAATGAACTAAACATCGAGAGGAGTTCAAAGACTACACATTCTTATCAAAATAATCAAACGAAATTTTAAAAAGTAAAGAAAAATATTGAAACCAGGAATGTTCGCTTTCACCTCAAGTTCTTTTTAGTTGTGAAGTTTCCAAATCTCATCGTGTCGAATGTTGCCTTAAAATTATTCAAAATCAATTTGCGAAGTAATACACCAGATAAATTCATAACGAACTATACCCAATATATCTCTCTAGTTGATTTAATATAAACTACCGTAGTCCTTTGAAACGGAGATAGGACATCTTATTGACCCGAAATGGATATAACATCGCTGCTCCTAAAAATCTGACTACATTGTTGATTATATTACCACAAAAAAGAAATCGCCTATCTTTCATTCAAAGTCTTTAGTTTGGAAATGTTACGTGCAAAGTATGTTTCAATAGTACATATATCACAGTTCTCAGTCAACAGGGCGAGGCCAAATATCAAGGATGGACGTGTGACATTTTGCGACTTGAAATTTCTTAATCAGGCGCAATTCAACCTCTCTGGATGTTCTTCAAACAAACCTTCGTGTATCAGCGGGATCTACTACATACAGTATTTGCAGAGAACTTATACTGAAGTCAGTTCCCGTCTAACTTCTGCGTCCTATGAAATATTTACTTTGAGCCTTCATCATTAGTTATTTAACCTGACTGAAGTTTTCTCACAAATTTTTCCTCACTCATACTAGGCAAATACCGGGATGGTACCTACTAAGTATGCGTTGGCCAACTACCAACATATTCTCCCCCATCGTATAGTAGCCTAAGATGCATAAAGGCTATACAGAAATTCTAATTACAGCTGTTAGGCAACCAAACCAGCACTATGACACTGTGGGTAGCATAACATCCAAGGCGGTTAACATTCCAAGGTTATGGCAACAAAACCGTAGAATATTAAAGTTTATTATTTTATTTAAATATTTTTAATAAAAAATGTAACCGCGAACAAAAACCTACACTATACACTAACTGTGGTGAGCTATTTATTTGTCTTCAGGGATTAACCTAAACTTCCGAATAAAAATTATACCTATTTCTTATTTATAATTTCATACCAGAGATATAGTTTACACACACATATGCACTACTATGGAAGTGTAAAATCCGTATGATTTGATTTAAAAAATAACACAAAATTGGCGGGGATTTGTTACAATAAATCTAATAATATCTAAATGAAACTAAACTGCAAGCACAGGAAACAGACATTTTAAATAGTTCTAATTAATTGTTTAAATAATAATCATATTTTACTTCTAAATATCGCCTCGTTTCAAGAAAGATTTTGTGAGAAAGGGGATTGATCCTTGAATCCCAACACACCATGGCCACTTTTAAACATGTAGCAATAAAACAAAATTATACACCAGCAAACGAGAATAGTGAATGCAGCAGCTCAGCTTAGAAAGTTTATATATTATACGGTGAGGTATTAACAACAAAACTCTTGCGAAGTAAGGCTGACCCAAAATAACACAATCAAGAAGATTCAAAATACACAAGAATGAATGTTTCTGTCCTTCCTATCTAGTAAAGTACATTCGTTATTTTGTTAAGATATATAAAAACATTAATCACAACAGCAGAACTGTACATTTTCGGTAAAATAACAGTAAACGAAAATAAAAGGAATAGCACAAAATTTAGTGTTTATTAATATCATAATATTTTAAGGGTTCTTCCCCTTTATGATTTCTTTAATTCTTTATGATTTCGCTTAAGTCCATTTCAGCTTCAATCCAAATAGCAAATAAGACAATGGACGCCCAAAAATTAGTTTATTCTAACCTTAAAATACGTATACTAAATAAAGGCAACAGCTCCGGATCTGACACAGACCACCCGACCTTCTAAGTTCTAAAAATGTCTATTAACAGATTCATGTACGATTCCTCAAATATTAATTGTGTAAAAAGAAATTCTAGCAAAATAAATAATACTGTAGTTACAACGTTATGTAGACTAGCCAAAATTCCAAGCAGGAATGTAAGAACAAAGAATATTTGATGTCTTTAAATTGAATCTTTAACAGCATAAATAAATTCACACATTGTGGTTGATTCAAGGTGCAAAATCATCTTTGTTTGCTTTTCGTTAAGAATTACGGTTTTCAGATAATCATTTTCTTTAAAAGCTCTTCTGTATCGCACTGAGAAGACTAAACGACATTTTATCATCTATTTCATACGTTTCATTTCAAATGTTCCTCGTAATTTAACAATTCGTAATATCCTGCTGCTGGAAGAATTATAGCTATATTGAGAACTAAAATAAACGTACTTTTAAAACATCCAATGTAATCATGGATCGCAATAATGAAAAACCTATATTTCAACTATTCTACGTATATTTATGGTTATAAAAAATTAAAATGATATTGGCATAAAAATTCCGTACGATATGCATCTGAACATTTACGACGTGGTTGCCTTTGAAACTTTAGAAAAAGTCTTTAGAATGAAATGCTGTGTGTAAAGAATACACACGAAGTACTTCAAGGGAAGCTATTAAGCAGACAACGAGTACTATCAATGAGGAATATGGTTCAAATCAAGATTACAAATGCTATTTTCTACTACTCATCTCGCTTCAACAGATTAATTATACGAAATAACTTCGACTCCAGTACAAATTAATAGAAAACATATTACATAGGATACGTTTCAATTTCCATTATATTCCAAATATATTAAACGTACATACTAAAAGCAAATATTTTAAAAGCTGGTGAATTTCAAGAAAAAAGTAACATGCAATAAACTTTCTGGTTCCATCTGCAGAAGAAAGGGAGATTACTAGCGCATACGACTTCTTAAAGCAACAAGGGTCCGTCCACTAAAGATCCAGGTATTAGTCACGAGAAAAAGAAACAGAAAAGGCCGACAGTAAAAAACGAACAAGAAGTCAAAATTGAGGGAATAATCCCAAAACCACCCACCAGGGCAGTTACAAATAAAATTACTATAAAATAAACTACGTTTATCTTTGTTTTCAACTCTTTAGAACGTAATATATAAATGCAACAAAACTTGGGGGGGGGGGGAATTCTGATAACTGAAATTCTTTACGGTAAAACTACTATTAAGCTTACGCTGAAATTAATAGAAGAAATCAAGCCACTTTTCATTGTGAAAAATGTTTTTCTTTTAGTAAGCAGAACACAATCTCATTCCAATAGTTATTTCACCTATGTTTTCGACGTAGAATATCATCCAAATTAAACAAAACAGACATACAAATAATGCTAACAACACTTGCACTTTTACAACTTCATTAATGCTATGTAATCAAATCCAAACAAAACACGGTTCTATAGTTTATCTCCAAATTCTGCAATAGGAAGCAAAACAACCACCAATTATTAAATGCAGAAGTATATACTGTACCATCAACTTCACGCAGATTAAACAACAAAAGAGACAAAGCTTGAATGAATGAGTTCAAATTTTCTCAAATCCAGAATAAACTTACATTAAGATACAATAAACACTTACAACGAAATAGTTTATTCTCCGCACTACGGAGTACAAACATCGGTTTGGTGCATACATTCTGTCGGCCAAGAGAAAAGGTGTAATATCCTCTGTGAACTAGTTGTAATTATTTTGTGTGCACTGTGTAACACGTTGATAATCCCTGCCAGGTTGAACCATCAACATTAATTCATTGTTGTTGTTTTTTTCTGTTGTTGCAGGTGATTAAACATGGAGTACCAAGTTGAGAAGAACGAAGCCTCGGAGTCCGCCAAAAGAAAAATTATGTCGACAACGCCATCAGTGAAAGAATTACCAAAAGGTGTTGCAGACATTTCAAGAAGAGACAGTCGACATGAACGTTGCCCCATGGTTGAACGGGAATGTGACTTTGATGAGGACCGTATGAACGCATTAATTCATACGGATTCACACCAAACAACACGGGAATCGGTCACACAGCTGGACTGTGACCATGACCATACAACTGTCGACAGATACCTAAAACCCTTGGGGAAAGTGCAGAAACTTGGTGCGTGGGTTCTCCATATGCTCAGCAACAACAACGCTTGTTAACATCATCAACTTTTTTTTTTTGCCAAGAACTGTCGCAGGTGACGAAAAATGTGCCTGTACACTAACGTCACACACAGGAAATAGTAGCTCGGCCCAAACAGAAAAGGAACAACTCGTGCTAAAAGTGCACTGTATCCACGCAAGACAACGATGGAAGACACTCGTGCAGAATGGTGGATACTATATTATTAAGTAGTATTCTGAAAACAGTGCCTTCCTGAATTCCTGGTTAGTGCTTGAATGGAATTGGAAGAACACCGAGAGAATTTCTGCACCAACCCAATAGATAATATTCTTGTTCCTGATAGCCAGGTATACGGAACGAGTGTGGTGGACACCTAAGAAACGAACCAGTTTATAGAGCCGATTTGACAAACAATAGGCAGATGATACGAGCAAGATATGGTTGACACAGCAATTTAATGTAACGGACGAAATAATCCAGGTAACACACAGAAGAAACTGGATATGACCTATTAAACGATAATGGGAATTATTTGATGATTAAACATGCCTGCAATGGTAAATGCAAACAAAAGCGCACCAGCAATATTGTGATATTTCGGTTCTGCACAGCGACGGACACATAGAACGGATAATGAGATAAAGTTCTTGAAATTCCTCGACGAAAACAGCTCTGCACATAACTGAAACATGTATGTCAATACGACCACGAAATATAATGTACTAGCGTCAATACTTGTGATGATGCCAAGCGTTTCAGTGTTATTAGAAGTTACTGAATCATTGTAACGCTTACAGATTTCCACTAAGTGATTGAGCATCTTACCAAACAAGTTGTGTTGTAACTCACAGTGGCTTGAAACAGCCATGCAGAGGCACTTGTACGCTCAGGACATTACTTGTATCACCGAAGCATTGCGAACTTCGTGCTATGTGAAATGTCTAAAGGAGCACTGTTAAAACGAAAGTGAATCATGCCAAAAATTACTGTCTTGTCTCTATGGTTACCAGTTCAAATGCACCTTAAGATAATTTTAAAACGTTTTCGGATGCTAAAAGAAAAGACTATGACATACGTAATTTTAAAGTTTTGGAGAACATTGCATTACAAGTAAATCAAGTTTGTACCAAATTATGATGGAACATTTATAAGTATGAAATGAAACTAGATATTCCTCCTCTCCTCGTCCCTATACTCACTCTCACTCTCTCTCGTGTGTGTGTATGCGAACAAGGGGCTGTAGACGTGAGTTTATACTTTCTGGTAACACTCAGTTTCTCTGACGCAATTCAATCACAATAACACTCAGTTTCTCTGACGCAATTCAATCACAATATTGTTTTCTAGTGTGTTTAGTGACTACCTCTGAATCACTTAAACACCCACATAACTATGAACATACGTTCACGTATTCATTTTTCACAAAAGAGGAGCATACTAAGAGAAGGATAAAATATAAACTGGAAATTATATGAATATGTATGTACAGTAATTCAGTTTATAACGACATACACAGAAATAAAGACCCTATATATTGCTTTTACTTTTCATGTAAACTTTCATATCATTGTTACTCACTGTTTTGCTATTCATAACATCAGGGTAGGAGATGTAATATGTAAAAGCAAAGCAAGGACTCTATTTAACAAAATGAAGTGACCAAATGAAATATAAGCACCCACAAACCGAATAATACAAACAAATGATATACGAATATTCAGACACCGTCAATGTTACAAATAAAGAAACAATTTGTAATTAGGTTATTGACGAACACTATTTGAGGTAGCGAATGAGTATTACTGGTAATGTTTCCCACAGAAATTACATCATCTACGAAAATTCACCGCAACTCCAGCAGCTTTTAACGCACAAATTCGCAAGCGGTAATCATTTTACAACTACAAAGGAAACACATCAAATTAAAACTGACAGATATCTAGCTGATTCGTTTAATGAAACTCAGCTTACCGCTCAATAATTCTAAGAAGAAAGTCAACCAAGTTTCACCTGCTCGATATATTCAGAAGGAATAAGCTAGTCAAACAAATCCACATATCGGCAGTTTCATCTTCGGCAGATTTGCTTAGGATATAGAAAGTAAAGTTCTTACCAGCAGCAAGCCATTTCCCCTCAATCGTTCAAATCGTTTGTAGAAAAAAAAAACGAAGAAATGTGAATTTGATTCGTTCGCAATAGGATAATTCCGTGAAAAAGTCCCATCCACGGCGCTTTGTCCATTTCAAAAAAAAACGTTCGCGGGCACTCATTTAATATACTACGACATCATTCATCGCCACTAGTACTTACTATTTCCCAGGATTAACAAAAATAGGATCATTTATGTTCAAACTAACGTGAATTGAAAACTACTAATTTTGTCCAACCAGTCTCCACAGACGACATTAATACGAAGTTTCATTTTTTGAAAATAAATAACAATTGTATTTAACAATACAATAATTAATAATCACATTTCATTGATTTGGAAGTGAGCCTTAAAAAATTAAAAAAGGTATAACGTGCAAGTCCCAGGCTGCCGAAAGCGTGGGAATATGAACTTTAGAGCTTCATACTTCCAATATAATGGTCGAGCTGATGCGGAATACTATCGCCAAAAAATCCAAACCTGCACTATCCAAATATACATGTTCCAAAATTATGCAATGGGTGTGCTAGCGATTTGAAGCAGCGGATTCCCAAAAAGTCTCTTAAATAAAGGTGGGTCGAAATGAGCATGATTCTCCAAAAGGTAACAATAATTCGTTTGCGCTAACTTGATATTTAAAAATGTCGAACGATTAAAATAAAATAAATGCGTGGCTGAATAGCAGTCAGCGAAAAGAATGACATACATTCAATGAACGTTTTGTTTATTTCTTATCAATGAGTATCATTGCCGGGTTGGATGCCGGCGATTACGTATATCACTTAACTCGTACGACGGTCTTATTCATGCTCATTTCGATCTTCAAATGATTTCCGGGAATCGCCTACTTACTTTGAGAAATCCTTTGCGCATCCATTACACAATTTTCGACTTCAAAATTTTTGTATATAGCAAGTTTGAAAACGTCCTTTAATAGCATTCTGCCCCAGCTTTACTGTTTGAAGTGTGAAGCTCTAAGGTTCATTTTCCCACGCTTTGGACTGCCTGTAGCTCCGAAACGTGGTGCCTACTTTCCGTACATTTTGATGTACTATCACCCCTCGAATCGAGAGAGAGAGAGGGGGGGAGAGAGAGAGAGAGAGAGAGAGAGAGAGAGAGAGAGAGAGAGAGAGAAAATTTAACCCATCATGTCTTCAAATTACTGTGCATTTTTACTCAAAAACTAACTGCAGAGCTCCTGTTTCTCAAGTGAAACTGCGCAACCGAAAAAACCAACAGTTTATAAAATGTCATTAAGAAAACTAAATTTTGTAAGATCTGCATTAATAAATGAATAACTTATTTTTTGGTGCTACTGCTTACTGTGTTGTAATATTTAGCAATTTAACTTTGTTAATGCTTAATATTGAATAAAACACTGGATTGTGTTTACCATGGAGCCGCATAGGAAGTCTTGATTCTCATTAGAACTTCCACTCTCTAAAGCCTATCGCCCCCTGCCACCTGCACTTGTCAACCTTCCCTGTTTCCTCGTCCCGCTGGTTGGCGACGTCCTGTCCCAGGGGCAGCTAATGGGATAGCCCTGTCGGCGTCGGAACACGGTGGGGGGCTCAACGAAGTAACACCATAGGAGCTCCAACAGAGAAACTACTAGCGGCTATCAACAAGCTGAAAACCAACAGAACACACCGGCGTAGGAGGTCACTTTTCTCGGTTAAAACAATCCGGATCTAACTCATTCTGGCTTACCTTTCAGTGTTTTAATACATCTCAAAAATAAAATATGCTAAAAGATGGTTGATGGAAAGTAAAGAAATATGCACTGTGGACTACACAATAATGTGAATAAATAACATCGTTAAAAGTAAAGTTTATTCTTTTTGTGTGACTACATGACATATACGATATAAACGAAAAACTACTATTGACTAAGTTGTTAAAAGTTACTAAAACTCTACAACGCCTGATCCTGTAACGTAATTCTTGATATTTGAATTAACCATGGTCATAAGAACAGCTGATGTTGAATATCCAGATGACATTAAGTCGGATAATCCGGACAGATATATGGAAAACGGTTAAACGGATTCCCAATTTGGCCATTCAATCAGAAATTAGCAAAATGTATTCTGTGATCCTCCGACATTTACACTTACGTTAGAGGTCACAGGATCTTAGCTTTGATGTTCGGCTGTTTGATTATTGACAGTTCCACTAAAATTTACTTAGAGTTTCACTCTCTAACACGATTTCTATTTTGCCTCGTGCCTGTCACTTGTTTAATTACCTTCAATGTTTCAGCTTCGAAAGTACAGACTTCTGTGGGCTCGATTCCAATCTTAAAAAAATCTGGAAAAAAGTATATATATATATGGCCGGGAAACCGGGACTGTCGCCCCAAAAGGCTTCTGCCACTAACTGGGAGGAGACCCCTTAATTCCTCTTACTGAGACTTAAGGGAACCGACCGGGGTAGACGCCTAATGTCCAATCCAACCCGAATTAGTTGACAGCGTGGTGAGTCAAATGTCAGCACCCCTCCTTTCTTTACATATGATGGTACAAGCAAGGAAACAGCCTCGAAGGACCTCACTGCCCGGAGGACGGAATGCTGCTGGCAACGGCAGCGGTCAGTCCTGCAGGAAGTCAGAGGGTCAAAATGCCCGGGTTTGGACTGTAGACTGCCAGGACACCGACACGGCAACTCGAACGGACCTATACGTGGCGACCCTCAACTGTCAGTCACTTGCAGGACAGGACAAATTAGAAAAACTGCAGAATGAACTTAAGAGGATTACCGTTTCAGTACTCCAGATGGTGTTGCCTGTGCGGCGTCCACCCAGCGTCGTGAGGCCAATTGGGGAGCTACCTGAATAAAAAAGCAGCGATCACAGTTGAGAGCTTCGGTTCTCCTCTCCCAACACGTCTGGTCAGCGTGGGAGCAGTAGACCACCTCCTCCCTCCGGGACAGGCCTCATCCAGTAGTGGATTGAATATGGCTGTGTGTTATATTATTTTTTTGGGGGGGTCGCTGATTACGAATCTGAAGTCAGAGTTGCAAAATTGAATCCCCTTAACAATATTTTAACATGTAGCGTATACTTAAATGATAATTGTTTTTAATGAAATATGATGATGATTTTTTTCTTTACAATAAATGATTCCTGATTGGATTTTGGACGGCCATTTTGAATCCAAGATGGCGACTTTTTCAACATATTGTAATATTTACCTAAACTATTCGTGATACACCTTTATGGCAAATTTCGTTTCTGTAGCGAATTTTTGGATCCGCCATTTTTGATCTAAGATCTTTCGAAACATTTTGTAGTATTTTTTTAATCTACTAGTGATCATGTATGATCATATCTAATTTAGTGTTTCTAGCTCCACCGGTTTAGGCTCTGTACTCTATACAATAGGTTTGGCGGCCATTTTGGATCCAAGACGGCGACTTTTTCAATATGCTGTAATATTTTTCTTAACTACTAGTGATAATACACCTTTGTGCCAAATTTCGTAGCTATAGCTCAAACGATGTGGAAAATGGATGTTTGGCTCCGCCATTCTGAAACGATTGAATAACAAACGGGTAGCTTCGGACAGCTTTTTTTCTTATTGACGAACATACATTTGACTCTAACTTACAATAAGTTTGACAGCGGAACAACTTTTTCATAACAACATATCGTATTTTAACGCTTTCAATTAATAAAAATCAATAACAATTATTATTTCACTTATAATTTATGTCTGATAAATTATTATTTCGTAACTTTTTTAATATATTCTACGTACTTTCAGACGTTGATTAAATTTTATTTGATTATGATCTGCTTCAATCTAAAGTTTTATACAACTTTCAACACTTGCGTCGTTTACTGCCTCAGTAACACAGTCGATGCCAATCGAACAAAGGTAGCTTTGCGACTCCTATTCTGGGACAGGTAAAAGCAAATAAATACTTTCATAAATAATTTCTGACCATTACAGGTGTACTGTAACCAACCCAACATAAAAAAAACGTAACTAGTTACCTTTCTTTTTCACTTTTGGCCAGCTTTTTTTGGAATCGGCCGCACTGTGCAATGTAGTGACTTTGTCTATGAGTACTCGGATTGCATCTTGTGCTTGTTTTTCCTCATCTACGTCAAATGCATGCCCAAGTAGTATTCAGAATAAAGGTGAACAACAATATCCTCCATATCATTTCCTCAATCGAGTTAACGAAATCAAGATAGGTTGCCGGAATGTGTCTGGAATCACCCAGAGATAAGTTTCTTCAAATAAGCTTCTCCGGAACAGTGAAACTAGTGTGTTATTACTAGCTCTCGAGAACTTTTCAGGCTTTTGAAAGTAATAGTCGCTCGATCACTCGTGGATAGAAACACATATGAACTACTTTCCTTTCTCTGCAATTTCGGAGTATGGAAATTACTAGTCTGAAGAAAAGTTTTTATTAGCCGTTTAATGCATTACACTGAAATCCATGGGACACTCCGACATGTATTTAAAGTACTTGCCTAGGATGAACAAAAAATGTAAAACCTTAACCAAAAGTGTGTGTGTGTTTTTTTTTTTATTTAATCGATTTCAACGCCAAGTTCGTATATTGTACAGCCAGTTACAAAAGTAGATCTAGGTTGAATATACATATAACGCCTAATAATTAGACAACCAACACGACAGTACAAATAAGCGCCAAAAATGGCGTGCCAGGATATTCCTCCATTTGGAACAAGAAAGTATTTAGTAGGGGAGCATCACTTAGAGAATCACGAGATAGACAGAAATAGTATTCACGTTAAGTTCTAAGAGATAGGAATTAATGCAAAGAAAAGGAAAATAATAATATGGACATCACGCAGGAATCGTCACTATGCATTGTTCACACACACACAGAGACAGAGGGCCACAGTGGCTCAACTGGTAGAACGCTCACCTCTGGTACTAGGGGTCGTTGGATCGATCCCGGATCATGCCATATGGGTTTTGTGGTGGACAAACACCGTGTGAGTGGGTTTTCTCGGGGTGCTACCGTTCCCTCCTACTTTTTTCGTTCCCCCAGTTCATCCCATCATCATCCATACGGCCTGAGCCATATAGCCTAAAGGCCTTAAAATAAATTCAGATTCAACAGAGACAGAGAGAGAGAGAGAGCATGGAAGAAGACGGGGAAAGTGTGAAAAGAGAGAGGAGAAAACAAGGAAAAGAAAAATGGCGCAAGACATGGAAATAAATGAAATTTTAACGCTTCTAAATATACAATCTATGTCTCTCTCCCCCTGCCTCCTCTCTCTCGGTCTTGTGTTTTTCTCCCTTTACGGGATAAATCTCTTTCAGTAGCAATCGCGAACGTCACTTACAGTGCTTAATACTTTGAAGAAAATAATTTGAAAACCAGGTAGGGAATCGAACTCACGACCATAAGAATGCGAGTATGACACGCTAATCA
This sequence comes from Lepisma saccharinum, assembly GCA_022664845.1. NCBI lineage: Eukaryota > Metazoa > Arthropoda > Insecta > Zygentoma > Lepismatidae > Lepisma > Lepisma saccharinum. The sequence continues at coordinate 24,288 of JAGDQP010004181.1, forward strand.
CTTAGCTACACAGACCATAACAAATGTGTTGTTAAATCAACCTTTAAACTCGCGACTGAGAGCGAGTTACGTACGTCGTATACCCATGAGCTTATCGCTGTCGGAATTTTGAACGGAAGTTGTGTCAAGAACTGTGACGTATTATGAGAACAAAGAGTGTATACATGACCACACATAACCTTACCTAACCTCCACGTCCGTATTGTCAATAATTTAAGATAATCTACGAAAAATGCAAGAAAGCAATTACATATGAAAATATATTTTGAAAGAAAAAAGTGTTAACCCTGCATGGACTCGAGCCCGGGCTCTTTCGTTCAAGAAGTCGACGCCTTAACCACCAGGCCACTGACGCGACCTGGCAAAACATGTTTCTGAAGTTGTATTTACAGTTTACGTATTACGTAACAAGCCAGTAGTGACGTGTTGTTGACTCAACTTCCGTTTAAAATTCCGACAATGATACACTCTATGTGTACCCTCTTATTAATCTTACACATTAGCGTATACCTTCTGCTAGAATGCGTATACGATTTACTTTCGTATCGTTTATTTGTTTAATTGATTTGCCTGTTCCGGTGAGATTACTACGGTCAAATACTTTTGGTTCCACACGATCGGGAAAAAATGTTGAGAAGAGGAAAAGAACGAAACTACTGGATATTATTATTGCTATATAGTAAGTATATTATTGCTATATTTTCACTACAATAATACTTTTGTAGAATGTATAAAGTGAATTTGAGCAGATGTTTTGTGTGCAGGTCTTCAGGAATATGAGTTTTACTTATGTTTTCAAAAGCAAATTAGAAGTTCGACTTTTCGATGTATGGAGTAAGTGCCAGCATACTATACTGAACAGATTTATAAAGGGTGGAACAAGTTAGACTTATGTGTTGACTCCAGAAGCCAAGGGATAGAAATGAGAGATGAACAGAAAGAAGTAAGATGTAATCTTTTATACATAACCCGAAATATATGTGACACATAACTGACATACTTTATGCAAAGAAACCTTGGACCTTAAATATTTCCTGTTCTATCATACGAAACTAAGAGAGTGCCTTGAACGTTTGTATTCGTTAATGTCACTTGTATCCCTTGGCTTCGGAGTCGACAATTCGACATAAAGATTTATAACTGATATAGATACTTTGTAGTTGTGAATAAAGTCGCAACAATCTTGTTTCTCATTCCCTCACTGCAACAAATTAAGCATATAATTGCATTGTTATTGTCTCACTAGAATATAATTAAAGTATTATGCGTTCTCTCTTGTTTTTGTACATATTAACTTATTCTACATATTAAATGGAAACATAATCTATGTTTAAAGATTCATAAACTGTGTAAATTCTGAGATTACAACAGTGCACGTGCGAATGAAATTTCGTAGCATTGTACCGTAACACATGCGTAGTGTAAATACAACTTCGAAATCTTCATTTGCTAGCTCCGACCGTGGGTAGTTGGTTAAGGCGTCGGCTTGCTGAGTGAAAAGACCCAGGTTCAAATCTCGGCGGGCGCGAGCATTTTTTCTTTCTAAACATATTTCAATCACTTCAGATTCTTTTATTAATAATTGTTTTCTTGCATTTTCCGTAATTATCCTAGATTTGTGACCATGGGTTAGGGTAAGTTATGTAAGGTCAAGTTCGGTTATGTAACTTTACACTTTCGTTTCTTTCTTTCAACATAGTTTCTATCTGTTTATACGAACCTGACCTTACCTAATCTCCGCCAACCCATGGTCACTAAAATGCAAGAAAACAATTATTAATAATAAATGTGAACACATCATGACACATTGTGACAAAATGGATACTGGAGTTGGAAGGTATTCACAAAAGCTGTGGTAAGTGAAAAATTTAACGGACATTCTACGACTCCCCTAAGTTTGTAAAGTATACTCGAATTCACAGAAGTCAGATACGCCAAACATATGGAAACTCATTGTGTGAATTAACGGGGGGATGAGGGGCAAATTTCCCCTGGAAGTCTGAATCTGGGAACACGTATAATGCATAATATTCATTTTATCACGTTATTTTCGTATCAACAACATATCATTTTCCCTGTAACAAATACATTAATTCATACACTGTGGTAACCTTAAAGTGTTTTCCCATATTTTGTCCTACAAACACCGGGATGATACCATCAACTTAGGTCCTGGCCGACACCTTCCCGAATCGTTCCCCTTCCATATCCCGGCCTAAGCCTTAGATGCCTAAAGGCCATAAATAAAATTCAAATTATTTGTCAGTTCAAATTATGTATTCAAATTAATTAGCATTAGCATATCAAAGTGAGTAATGCTAATTACAGGAAATATAGATTAAATCAAATTTTAATATATCATGGTAGAAGAAACTCACAAATAGAAGCAGAAATGTTATTTGAAAAAAAAAATATTATAATTTAAAATAAAATTTAAAGAATATAAAAGTGTGTTTAACAGGTTTTTTCAACTCATGAACTCAAGACCATAAGCACGAAAGGCTAGCACGGTAACTACCAAACCATTGAGACTTGTTTACTCTCACGACGAGAATACAGTATTCATGGAAAACTGTCGATGTTCTCCGGCTACTCCGATATTTTCCATGTAAAAACTTTGTTTTTATATACTTAAGATAAAAAAATAAAAGCTAAGCAAATCAAGCTAAGCAAATCAATAAGTTTTAATTAAAAAACTGAAAATCTCTAACACTTTCATCAGCTAACTAACTACTTGGCTGGATCAGACACACGGAATTTCATAAACAAGACAACTTCATGAGACTCTGTATATAGCCCCTGTTCGCCTCCTGCGGACGCGCTATAACGTGACCGGGCTTCTTACGCAACACGTGCACTGTAAATGCAAGTTAAAAGGCCACTTTTGACAGATCGCCTTCGTGGACGAATGGTCAAGACGTCGACTTCTTGAGTGAAAGGTTCCGGGTTCGAATAATGCTTGGTATAACATTTTTCTTCTTTCTTTCAAACTTTATTTTCATATGTTTATATTTATTATTAAAAATTACTTTTTTGCCTTTTTCGTGCATTACCTTAAATTAGTGATCATGCGAACGTGTAGGCTAGGTAAAGTTAGGCGCGGTCATGTATCTTTACACTTTTTGTTCTCAGATACGTCACGGTTCTTTTCGTCGGAGCAGGCAGCAACTTTCTCCATTCCCAAGCCAAGCGGGCAGGGCTGTGTGCACAGTCCCGTGACAACATGTAACGGGCCAGCTA
>JAGDQP010004181.1:27537-79883 GCA_022664845.1 Lepisma saccharinum
GTATGGGATTGGCTGCCAGGAGCGAATCAGAAAGAAGATAGCTGGCTTGTTACAAGTTATCTCGTTTACGTAATTCCGTATGTCTGATCCAGCTAAGTAGTTAGTTAGTTGATGAAACTGTTAGACGTTTTTACCTTTTTAATTAAAACGTATTCATTTGCTTAGTTTCATTTTCTATCCTAAATATATGAAAGCAAAGCTTTGACATGGAAAATATCGGAGTAGCCAGAACAGTTTTCAATGAATGCTTTGTTCTTCTCATCAGAACACGAAATATGTTAAAGTCCAAAGTTTTTTTTACATCAAGTATGTCAGTTATGTGTCACATATATTTCGGGTTATATGTAAAAGATTACCTCTTGCTTGTTTCTGTTCGGCATCTCTCACTTTTATCCCTTGGCTTCTGGAGTCAACACATAAGTCTAACTTGTTCCACACTTCATAAATCTATTCAGAATAGTATGCTGAGACTTACTTCATATATCCAAAAGACAAACTTTAACCCTGCTTTTGAGAACATACGTAAAATCTCATATTCCTGAAGACCTGCACACAAAATATCTGCTCAAATTCACTGTATATATTGTGCACATCTCTACAAAAGTATTATTGTAGTGAAAATATAGCAATAATATACTGATCCACATCCTGTAGTTATGTCCTTTTCCTCAACATTTTTTCCCGATCCAGTGGAACTAAAAACTATTTCACCGTACTAATCTCACCGGAACAGGCAAATCAATTAAACAAATAAACGAAACGAAACGCTAATGTGTAAGATTAATCAGAGGGCATACATAGAGTGTATCGCTGTCGGAATTTCAAACGGAAGTTGAGTTAACAACACGTCTCTACATTCATGTTACATAACACATGAACTATAAATACAACTTCAGAAAATAAGTTTTGCCAGGTCGCCTCGGTGGCGTAGTGGTTAAGGCGTTGGCTTCTTGAACGAAAGAAACCGGGCTCGAGTCCATGCAGGGTTAACACTTTTTTCTTTCAAAATATATTTTCATGTGTAATTGTTTTCTTGCATTTTTCGTAGATTATCTTAAATTAGTGACCATACGAACGTGGAGAATGGATAAGGCTAGGTGCAAACATGTATCTTCATATATGTCACAGTTCTTGACGCAACTTCCGTTCAAAATTCCGACAGCGATACGCTCGTGGGTATACGGAGTAACTCGCTGTCAGTCGCGAGTTTAATGGTTGCGACCATAAACATTTGTTATGGTCTGTGTAGCTGAGTGATTAGCGTGTCAGACTCGCATTCTTAAGGTCGTGGGTTCGATTTCCTACCTGGATTTCAAATTATTTTTATTCAAGGTATTAAGCACTGTAAGTGATGTTCGCGATTGCTACTGAAAGAGATTTATCCCGTAAAGGAAGAAAAACACAAGACCGAGAGAGAAGGGGCAGGGGGAGAAAGACATAGATTGTGTATTCATAAGCGTTTAAATTTCATTTATTTCCATGTCTTGCGGCATTTTTCTTTCCCTCTTTCCTTGTTTTCTCCTATCTTTTTTGAACTTTCCCTGTCTTCTTCCATTCTCTCACTTTCTCTCTCTCTCTCTCTCTCTCTGTGTGTGTGTGTGTGTGTGAACAATGCGTAGTGACGATTGTTGCGTGAAGGCTATATTATTATTTTCCTTTGCATTAATTCCTATCTTTTAGGACTTAACGTGAATGGTATTTCTGTCTATCTCGTGGTTCTCTAAGTGATGCTCACCTACTAAATCTTTCTTGCTCCAAATGTAGAAATATCCTGGCATGCCATGTTTAGCGCATATTTAGACTGTCATGTTGGTTGTCTAACTATTAGACGTACAGTGAAAGAATTCTCATGGAGGAAATCTCTTCTATTTCTTATATATCCAACCTCCATTTACTTTTGTAAGTGTCTGTAGAATAGTATACTGATTGAAAAGCCCAATGGAATCTGCAATTGTTGACAAAATAGGGAAGTTATCGATAAAATAACTTCCAGCAAATTGTGAAAACAATTTTCGTCGTCTACAGTTCATCCAGTACACTACAAAACGTACTTGAAAAAACGCCCAACAATTATACACAGTCCGACAAGTAAGTAATGAGACTGATTTTATTCTGACAAAACAGAGAATGCAAAATAGAAACCAATATGTGAGTTCGAGAAAGTCACCAACTTTCTCTATTTTCAAGCCAAGCGAGCAGGGCTGTGTGCACAGTCCCGTGACAACATGTAACGGGCCAGCTATCTGGTTTCTGATTCGCTCCTGGCAGCCAATCCCATACCGTCTATACAAACTGAATTTTCAATTAACAACATTCACTTATTCCAGTCCACCCCCTATTCCTACTAACTCTATGCATACCCCAACGTAGGATGATGTAGTTGGAACAGGAAGTGGACTGGAATCTGTGAATGTTAACTAATAATTCAGTTTGTGTAGAAGGTATGGGATTGGCTGCCAGGAGCGAATCAGAAAGAAGATAGCTGGCTCGTTACAAGTTATCTCGTTTACGTAATTCCGTGTGTCTGATCCAGCTAAGTAGTTAGCTGGTTGATGAAACTGTTAGACGTTTTTACCTTTTTAATTAAAACGTATTCATTTGCTTAGTTTCATTTTCTATCACGTATATGCGTATCTAAAACGTATATGCTTCATCTACGACCTGGCAACACCGCATGGTCATGCGTGAAGCACAACGGGAAATATGACGTCAGTACCAGCAGTAAGTGAAAGGCCTTTGTCACGCCAGCGTCATGGAGCAGAGGGTGAATATCAAGTTCTGTTTCAAACTCGGGAAAAGTGGCACAGAAACTGTTGAGTTGATGCGGAGTGTGTATGGTGATACTTGTTTGTCTCGTGCACAGATATTCAGATGGTATGAACGTTTTAAAAGTGGTGTGGAATCGATTGACGATGAACCTCGACCGGATCGTCCAATTTCTGTTCGTAACGAGGAACTGATTGAAAAGGTCCGTGAACGTGTGCAAGAAGATCGTTGTGTGACTGTGAGAATGATGGAAGGTGACTTTGGTGTTAACAGGGAGACAATTCGTAAGATCTTAGTGGAAGATTTAGGCAAGAAGAAGGTCGCAGCGCGGTTTGTGCCACACGCATTATCTGATGAACAGAAACAAGCGCGTGTTGATCACGCCCGTGACATCATTGCAAATGCCCGTAGGAAGAAAAATTTCCTTCTGTCCATTGTTGCAGAAGACGAATGTTGGTGTTTTCGTTATGATCCAGCTACTAAACGTCAGAGTGCCGAATGGAAATCTGTAGATTCTCCAAAAGGAAAGAAACTTCGTCTCCAAAAGTCAAAAGTGAAGACAAAGCTCATTTGTTTCTACGACAGTAAGGGTATCATTCATCATGAATTTGTACCAGAAGGTCACACAGTTAATGCTGTTTTTTTTAGGTGTTTTGGAGCGTTTGTTGAGGAGAATACGTCGTGTTCGGCCTGAATACTCAACCCCAGGTAACTGGTTCCTTCTCCATGAAAGCGCTCCAGCTCACCGAGCAGTATTTGTTGCGGAATATTTGGCCACAAAACAAGTGTGTGTGCTGAATCATCCCCCCTACTCACCAGATATGTCCCCTTGTGACTATTTCCTGTTCCCTAAGCTGAAGTTGCCATTGAAAGAACGACTTTTCGACAGGGTTGAAGACATCCAAACAGCTGTGACAGCGGCATTACGGGCCATACCACAAACTGAGTTGCAGAAGTCATTCCACTCCTTGTGTGATCGTGCCACTCGTTGTATTGATGCAGGAGGGATGTACTTCGAATAATAAATAGGTATTATTCAATTACTTTTGTTTGTTTCGTCAGAATAAAATCAGTCTCATTACTTAATTGTCGGACTGTGTATTATACTTGAAAATATTAAATTGTTACCTGTCGAATCACTGTATCGTTTAATTAAATTCCTTAAAGTGACATTTTCTATCTTAAAACTAGCATTATCCAACTTCTTGCCTGAACGTGCGCGTGTAATAGCCCAATAAATTTATCTTGTTTCATGCATAACCAAGGAATGTTGATTTTTTGGCATTTTACTTCATCCGTCGTAGTAAGACCTTAACATTACAATATTATTAACGTAACTCGAACAGAATATTAACTAAGCTCTATCTGCAGCTACCGGGGGAGATTGTGTTGATCTTTCAATAAAAAAAATACTTGATGTTATTTAGTACAAATAAACAGCGTTCACACGGACTGACTGAATAATGTGGGCTGTTGAAATGTGTTACTCAGTATCAAAGATGAGATTTGAAAAGCATAATAATAATTATTATTACTATAATCGACCGTCTTACAATGCGCCAGCGTTTATCTAATGATACATTAGCTCTTTTACCAATCATTTATCTTTGAACTAGATCTGCCAATTATAGTTAACCTTGATACAGGAGAACAAAAGTATATCGAAGATTTGTTAGAACAACTAATGATAGCAATCTCCGAAACTTGACCAAAGCATAACCTGTACAATACGAAAACTGCCGCGAAGTGGAAATCTGCTTCGGTCCCGACTAATCTCGTATGTTTCCTTCGAAAAATATTTTGTTCACGACGAAATTTGTCCAACCCGGAAACAAAAAACAAAAATGATCAATGGAAGTTTTTGAAACCTGGACAAAACAGAATTTCGCTTTCCTGAAAATCGTAAAAAAAAAAAAAAAAAAAAAAAAAAAAAAGCAACTTTTTAATTCAATTTACTTTCCTCCTCTTGCTGGTACAAAAGGAACTATGAGCAAGGAATTATCGTGTAGCTTCATTTGACAGGTTATTGTAAATTCCTGTTCCAATTATTTTTCTGTTTCCTATGCTGCACATATGTACGCCTACATTCTTCATGATCTGACGATTAACTGAGCGGGATAGCCTAAATGTTCGATGATGGTGGGGAAGAGGCAAAACGATTGTTTTCGTTTGAAAACCTAACTGTTCCTCGAACTCTCATGAATCTGTATCACTAAATTTCTCCAATGTCCGTAATATCGGTACTTTTCCTCAAGGATTCAATAATTTACAATCATTTTTTTTAAAAATAGCAATAGATGGAGTTTGATTACCGAAACACCATCCACTTGCGTGTGTGAGGAGCATGTTTATGTCTGTGGAGGTTTGTGTTGGTGATATAGTGTTAACATGTTGGGTAATAAGATATGGAAAAATATTACAGAAGCAAAGGAAAAGGAAAACATTTCGGTAAAGAAAATAATGTCCCGGTTTAAATTTATCAGAACGAAAATTTAAGAAGCACTGAAAAACAAGCAAAAAAATAAAATGAAAAGCTGGTATAACGTAACGGCAACGGTAAACTTGTATAAAACCATCTTGTGTGATTTCATAATTACTGTTTTGTGAACAATACCTCGAGATGAACATCATATGAATTTCCAGTGCAATAGAAAGTAAAGCATATTTCTAACTTCTCTCATTAGTCACACACAATCTGCTCGAACCTCTATGAAATGCAAAGTTTACAATCCAGAAAAAAAAACGGTCCCTTGCGATTTTGCGAAATGTACATATATGCAGATGCATTTTGCACATATTAACTATAAAATGACGGAAACTAACCGCAAGCGAAGCCGATCTAAAGTGGATAAAAAGTATGTAGTCCTATATATTGATCCTCATCATTTTAAGAATGAATAAATTAATTGTAAGAGAAGTGTGCATGGTTCGCCGAATGGTAATTACACCGGACTGCGATGCACGTGATTCTGGGTTCAAACTCAATGAGATTAAATGAATGAATGCAGTCGTTCGGAATCCTAGCTCCCCCATGACCAGTTTATAATTTGAAGGCTTTTTTTTTACTAGAAGAATACGTGTAAACATGTTTACAGGAACAAGGCAGACAGATTTAACAACGACTGTAAAACAGTGGAACTTGCACGTAGTGTGTCAGTAGTGATTTCAATGTTAGCGTACTTTTCAAACAATAAATCAACAGATTATGAAAATGGCACTGTTTCCATTGTAATGCTTCGTACAGCAATGCGTCCATCAAGAACAAAACCAAATCAGTTAATGTATGTGAACTTTTATTTCTTCTTTCTTTCAACCACCGAATATACCGGCCAAGTTTGTCAATTACGTAACGGCACACCCTGTAACCCATTAGTAACACAATCGATTCCGTGCATTTTCACATGGTGACCACTATCGAGAAATTTCGCACGGTTCTGTTTATCGGATTAATCATTCTGCAGGTGTCGTGCATTTTCACACGGTCTACCTGTCAATCACGCGATTCATCCTGAAACCGCTTTCACTATAGAGGGAGGGAGGAAACTGAACAAATATGAACTAACTGTAAGAACAGAAAAAGAACAAAGTTAAAATAAATTAAAATAATTAGGAACAGAAGATAGAACAATCACAAATTAAATAAAGAATAACATAAGAGAATTCAGTCATGAAGTTCAAAAATCGATGAAAAATGTTCCCGCCCCAGAGCATAGAAAAAAGTTGTCATTTGTGAAACACACAATATTAGCTCCATACTCCAAGGTAGTTCTAAGAAGAACCTTGTCATCTTGTTATTTTTCGAGCGAACCGCACGTCGTTAAGGTGGAACCTTCATACGTCTGTACATCGTCAATCCTTTTTGTACATTTCATAGCTCATTACTCCCGCTTTTGGAGATAGCTCAAGCTTCTGAAGCATTTTTTAAGGTCTCTACCATTTCCTAGCTTCTCCAGGACTAATTGCAATCGTTCGTCAAGACGGATGTAAGTTGACTTTGTAAGTTGACTTATTGTTCTTGAAATCGGCAACCAGGGTCCAAGAAATGCTCCCCACTTCTTTCACTCATATAATCGTAACATTACCTGCTTGTCAATTTTTCTTCATAAATATGAGCTAAGACACTTCTATTTCGCTGCCATGTATAAATTTTCTTGTTATCAGCGTTAATTCAAGCAATATTAACACTTTTCGAGTACTCTCATTATATGCTGCGTAATACTTATAAGGGATACCAGGTCGATCTGCTGGAAACTTCTACAGTAAAAGTTTAGAACATACGCAGTTCTTGAAACATACCGACTGTCACGTCATATCTGGTCGAAAGGAGGAAGAAGAAAAAAGGAAACAGATTTTTACAGAAAATCATAGATTTAGTAATAGGATGTAAGTTGATTTTGTATAATCCCTGCTTTCTCTCTGTATGTAGTACTGGAACCCAGCATGAAGTAAGAGACGTTTACCTCTGCCAGTTGTTATGAACTCCATTACTCCACAATACACAAGCAAATCAAATGCACATTTCACCACAACGCATGGATAAAAACTTTAGCAGTACACTAGCCTTTCAAGCAACTTCAGGTGACCACCAACAGAGGGCGCAGATATCAGATGCTTCTGAACATGTACAGAGGAAGGTGCATCCATCTAGCTGAAAGCCGAAAACTAATACTAAAATAAAAGTATATTTAATTTATCTTCCTATTTTTTAAACAATGGACTCCGATTTAATTAACAAAGTGCTTCTTTTATACTTTTCTCTTCTCTTTCTCTGTTCCTACTTAGTTCACATTTGTTCTGTGTCCTCCCTCTTGTGTCGTGCATTGAATCACGTGATTGACAGGTGGACCGTGTAAAAATGCACAACACCTGCAGAATGATTAATCCAATAAACAGGATCGTGCGAAATAGCTCAATAATGGTCACCGTGTGAAAATGCACGACACTTTTCAATCTGACAAGGCAAATTGTATCAGATAGTTTACGAAATGTTCACTGTTTCTTTGAACAGAAACGATAAACTTTTTTTTTTTAAAGAAGGTGTTCCATTTACAGTAATGACACAATTAAAGTTTACTTCAACATGCAGTCACTTTATTATTGCATGGTAACTGAAGATGTTTATTTCACAGTCCATACGGACTAACATCCAACCATATTAGCGAATTCATTCAATAAACGTGCGCCTTTCATAATAGCTTTGATTAAAATCCAAATATTGCATCACCACGTATTCACATGATGGAAATGATTGCTTCCGCAACTTGGAAGTTAGTTGGACAGTTTGCTCCAATCGCCTGTTGTTAATTCCTCTTGTTACTACTCAACGGACTTTAGTTCCTCGTTCTAAAAGCTTATTTGTTCTTAATCTTCTTATTAGAGAAAACAGTGCTGCACTCTGCTGACAATGTAATCCTAATGGACTTTATAATTACTGGAAAGCAACAATAGAAACTCAGCAAAAGGCAACGCTATCAAGAATTAGTCACTGTTACAAACGTATGAAAACAAACTGACACAAACCCACAAACTTAAGATTTTATTATCATTATTATTGACAGTGTGACTTCGAAGACAAATCAGGTCCGATGTCAAAATTACTGCATAACCATAACATTTCAATAATTATTTGAACAGCCTATTCCAAAAAGATGACCGCATTGATTAGGATGTTTTGAGCTGAAAATTTTCTAAGTCCAACTTCGCGTATCTTCGCAAACAGTAAACCAAAGATGCCAGGTTTTGTGCCCTCAAAGGTACATTCGCAATAGGAAAAAAAATGTGCAAAAGTGATTTTATTCTTTTAAGTGCAATAAGACATGTTGAAATGTTATTAAGTGTACAAAAAGGAACATTCATTGTAATACGTAATGATACAGTACTTCGAAACTATCCATACATCTGAGAACGTGATGGTTTTGTCACCAACGTTTCCATACGTAAAAGAACATCTCCAAAGAAAACAAAGACAGCAAACATTTTTTTCGTATTCACAGTACAATAAACAAGACAAAGGAGAGACAAAACAACAGCATTTGCAATGTATATGAATGTCATTGTCTTGAACACCGAAAAGTTAGTCATGTTTCTTCAGAAGCAGTCCTCTCTGAAGTGTGTCGAAGGTAATGATAAGTTTCAGATTTACTGCACGTGTATCCAAATATTCTTTTGCATGCGATACAGTATACACGTCTTTGTTCTTTTAAACATTTCCAGTCGTATTCAGAGACGTTTTTTGAAGCGACTAACGCTGTACTAACGACTGCCTAATAGCTGACAAGGTGAAGTCGTATTCAGAAACGAATTCTGCGCGCTAGTAGCGCCTAAAGTTAGTAACATAAAAGTCGCATGCTTAACGTTAAACAAGGAGAAGCTCTAGTTTTGCGTTGTACTGATGACCTACTCGGAACTTTTGAGGAAAGAAAACAAGGAAAAAAGATAAATATTCGCAATTACCTGGCGAAAAAGTGAATATATTTTCCTGCACAATACATTTCAATAAATTCCACTAAAACCACCTTTTAACTATTAGGTCATCATCATCAAAATGATTCAAATAGATTGAACGCATGCTAATTTTGTAATGCTACTAATACGTGTTGAAGTGTGTTGCTCCACCTGTTGGCTTTGTGGCGCACTTGGTTAAGACACGTTAATTTTAATTGTTTTGATTATTAGTGTCGGTTGTTCGAGTCCCGTCAAAGAAATTAGATATTTTTATTTACTTTCACTAAATTCAGTAGTAACTTGAATGTAATAGTTATAAATAAAACTTTTGCATCTTACATGATTTTTTAGTATTATACATTAAAATTGAATTCAAGTACTACGGGAATTTACGTTGTAGCCTATGCGAAATTTAACTACTTAATAGGAAAATATAGCTAATGGGACCTATAGCTTACATGAGCTCAAACCACTTGTGTCCCTAAGTAGGAATATTCGTCCTGAACCGAAGTTTCCTAAACGTTTTTAATAAATTCAAATTTAAATACCAAGTTGAAATAGTGAATTGAAGCTTAAAAAATCCAGTGTCGTCGTAAATCACACTGTACGATGATGCCAAGGAATTATGTATTTTCTACGAACTGTTCTGCCTTTCATATTTGGGGGTTTATATGTTGAAGGCTGACACGGACATAAATAGTATTCCTTTCGTAACAAGAATGAATGTGTTTTACAATTTCAAGCATATGCTCTAACCTAGAACGAAGATAGGGACTATCTATAAGACCTAAGAAAACAAACACTTCCCATACCCTGATACTAACCAATGTTCAACTGAATGGACAAGAGTATAAATAGAAAGACAGTTTCGACATCGCATCAATAAAACCACTCCTTAGCATTAGATATACATTGAGTCGGACGTTCTTTTCTGTATGGGATACAGGGATTCTTCCAGACATTCGTTAATGGGGGGTGTCGTCCTATAAATCATAGAACACACACACACCAACTTAAAGCTTTTTACGTTTAGAAATCGATATAAACCCTGCAAAACTCTACTTACACCCCCTTACTTCGGCTATATACCCATAAACTGAAAATTCTGGTAGAATTCCAGATGCGATCGTTCCGAGTTTTAACGACCGGTTCATTGAAATAATGTTACAATAATGCAGATATTATACTAAGAATGATTTGGTTAGGTTAGGCAAATTCAAATTAACTATTTGGTTCTCGCGGTGGCGTGCGTTTTGCGGACCGGAATACTGATTCATATTTAAATGCAAATGTTGTGCTTGTTAGCACTAATAACTAGATTAATACTTTTTGTCTCTTGATACACTAGGACGCGTGAATATTTCTGGTTAAGTACAGGTAGGATAGGTTTGTGGGGAGGCAACGAAATTAATTTTGGGAGATACCAGAATTGCATGGTGTGATCGAAGAAAACCCTGGAGAAACCTCAGTCACGGTAGGCGGCCACTGGGATTATTCCCAAGATCTTCTGTTTGTTGAGTCTACCAATTGAGCTACGGCCGCTCACTTTCACGTCTTTGTGTTTATATGTACACCGTATGTTACTTTCACGTGTAAATCCACCAGCTTTCAACTGGCAATCGCCTCGGTAAACATATTTTATATTTACGGACGATTCTTGTAGATTAATACTGATTCGTAGTTTTCCTTCCATGTTCGTGAAAACACGTGCTACTATCTAGTCTCTTTAAATATATTGGTGTTATATTATGTATTGCTAAGTGTCAAATAACTAATTTATATACTTTACGTTGTATGAACCCTTCAGGATGCTAGGAGCTAAGTTCGTCACATTGCTGATAACCCTCGGCGAGCACTATTTCGGGGTAGGAAGTGGGAAGGTAGCAGCAAAGGTCTTACTTAAGGTAACACACGATATTTGTATCCTGAAACTGAAGACAATCCTAGAAAACATAAGTGAGGAAAGTATTAACAACTTGCTGATATTTCCGCCCATTGGTGCATGAGCAATAAAATATGTTGGCATCACTCACAGCTGGTATAGTTCTTAAAATTGTTTGCCAATACTTAACTGCAGTGTAGTGCAATACTCTACTTCTGAAAACAGATATAACCAAATTGTCTTCTCTTTATTCTGTTTAGAAGCAACAGAAGAAAAAGAGTATTATATTAAAAATGAGGCAACACAAGAAAAACATTATTATGTTGCAAAATTGAGTAAAGTTGGAATCATTTTAGTATTCAAATGAAAAGTTATCATTTGATATACGTTTACATGAAATATGATAATGAACTGTATATTTAGAAACAAATTAATACCTACGTGCATTTTTACGCTAATCAAGACTTGCCACAAATAAATATTTCAGACGCATACTTTCAATATGAGGTTTAGTAACTGATTACAGATAATTTCAGATTCAAGTTAACTGAAAACAATTATTCTATTCCAGAAATGTCATTTACTAGAAATTACTAACGATTAGATTTCAGGTTTTAGATCCTCAAGAACCTCTCAAAAAACTTTATAGTATCAAAATTACTTGAAAATAGTACACAATATTGAACTCAGATAAAATACTAACAAGTTTTATTTAGATAATAATAATAATAAATTTTAAATAAGTGCGTTGGCTTGACTACAGCATCACAGTTATCGGATGAATATTTATAGTGGAAAGACATTGCATTTTTAGAGCGATGTTGAACCATACCATATTATTAAAAAAAAAAAAAAAATAGAATCCATTTGAAAAATGTATGCACGTAATTCCGTTTCCAAACTCTCTTATCAATTATACTTTTCCAGTAACAAGTAAATCTTGGCTTGTAACGATCCATTTACATACGCTACAAATTCTGCATACACCTGTGGACATTTACTTGTGGGTTACAAGTGTAGACGACTATACTGTAATTTCGAGAAACAGAATCACTAGTAATACTAGTCACATTGCGTTTCGGGAAGGGATTTATCATGAAATATGTCTGCTAAACGGAGATAAGCTTAGGAGAAGGGGAAAACGAATTATCGTGTACTCTAGAAATAGAAGAACCAACTTCACCTAATGGGGGGCGAATTCAACCTTGGGGGGGGTTCGATTCTACTCTAATCTCTACAACAGTGCTATAATTCTTTGTACCTCACTCGTGGCGAAATGAACCATGTAACAAGATCTTACTCCTTCACTCACCTGATTACTTTTACTCACGGAAATTCATAGCGGCAATATGTATGCTTGCCTAAGTTCCTTTCGCATACGTGGTTACTTTCAATTTATATTATAAAGAGTGTATCAAAAGTCTATTTAGTCTGTATGGTATGCATGCGCATACACAAAATCACGTAGATTAAGCCCCCGGGATGGAAGAGAGGTTAGAGCGTTTGCTTTCTGTGCGCCTGGTCACGGGTTCAAGTCCCGCCGGGGTCTACTGAACTGAGTGATTCGGGGCCCACTTTAACATAACTGTTGGTCTCGTTCTCAGATACTCAACAGGTCGTTTAGGGCGTTAAAACCAATTCAGTCACTCACAGGAAGAGATAAAGTAATCTCAAGTTTTGGTTTACATACCTCAATGTACCATGCTATTTTCAATTTAGTGAGAGTCCAGTTTTGCCACATGATATTTTTACACTGTTTTTATTTGCTTTTGTTAAGGGCTAGCGTGCCATACAGACCGAGTTCATTTAGTGCAAAAATACCATACTACCATACAGGTGGTACCAAGTCTCTGAAACAAATCTGAAGTATTCGAGATCCTCCTAATTCCTAAGATTAAAAAGACTTTCGATTCACCCTGTATAAAGACGTTTTAAAACATATATGGAAGGTAAAATTACCAACATACATTGCTAGAAACTTAATTTCTTTAAGTGTGATTTTTCTATACTTACTTCCCGTACAAACACAGCTTCTTCAATTCTTTTCAAATGTATTTAATCATCTACTATTCTACTTCAACACTCCTTAAGTTTATAATTTCGTTTACTCCTCGAAGTTAAATAAAAGCTCCCATTTAGTACGAATACAACGTATGTTGACAAGTTCGGTTATTTTGTACGCAGTTACTGGAGCAAGAGTAGTTAAATTAGTACGTGTACATTTTCTTAACAGAAAGAACCTGCGTACGCATATTAAGCTCGTAATCGGGAGGTTCCGGTATGAAAACTCGGAATTTGCTGTCCTGATATGTGTTTTGCTTCAATAATGTAACGGGTGGTGCTGCGAACTTAAGCTTATGATGTAAAAGTGCCACTTATTTTTGAACACCCTGTTGTTCTGGAACCTGTTGTCTTCAAGACGTCCCAGGGCTTCTGTGGGATGAAGGTCGGCTTGTAGATGCTGTTTAATCTAACTTTTTAATCTGAAGCCAAAGACTTATGCTTATAAAGCTCTTATAATAGACTAAAGTCCCCGGTAATCAAGGGTGCAATACCCCAAAAAGAAATTTGCTAATAATACCTACTATGAAATGGTAAGGAAGATTAAGTTTTCACTAAATATTTCTTTATTAAGGAACATTCCCAGTAACTAAACGTGCGACCTTTAAAGGTAAATACACAAGACGAAGTGCTGTTTCACAGGGCATACAAGTACTTACATAGAGTTTGATATAACAATTTACAGGCATAATATTTCATACTTGGATCTAGTCCAACTAGTCTTGAACCAATCAGTATCAAATTTCTACATCATCTAGCCAACATTCTAGGGTAACTATTTACAACATAATATTGGATCAGTTCGTGAACATACTGTTCGGAAAAGCGTCTCGTCAGAGACTGAGTTGTATTGAATGACGTATAAAAATGCTTTATAAAATGGAACAAATGCTCTGCAATAAAGTAACGCACTGTTATGGGAAAACGTTCATAACTTTGTAACAACAAAAGATATTAACTTCAATTTTTCAACGTCGAATAAATATGCGAGGGTTCTTTTAAGAGTAATTATACTCATGTGCGTGACCTTTACAATAAAAGCTAGGATAAGATAAAATGAATTTTATGGGCTGTAACAGCACTATGGAATAAAAGGTAGCACAGCTACCTTTTAAGTTTGTAAGTAATTAAAAAGATTCTTCAAGGAAGTGGAATAATTAGAAAAAAATCCTGCTTTTCCTGTTACGACATTACCATTAATAAGGACATAAGTTGGAAATATGCAATCATTCAATTGGACTAAGTGTTTTCCTGTGAGAAATGTATATGAAGTAATATCAAAATAAGTTACATTCAGGACTGTCCTGTGGCTGACAATGACTCTCGTTCAGGACCTCTTACAAAAGTAAGATACAATGGTCTTGTAGATATTTTTATACCAACATCCCCAACTGATAGTTATGAGAAAAATCTAAATCGTCAGAATGGCCGTTCTGCATACTGTAGATTTCCCAATGTCAACGCGTATAACTCAAACACATTTTGAACATATATTCTCTGCAACTGTCTTAGTTTTGTGCACAAGAAGCGTCTCGGGTTTACCATGGCTTTTTGAAGCTGAATTTTGAATATTATTTTCCATATTACTTTCTATATACTCTCTCTACGCAGTTTGCTGCCAATACGTCCTGATAAAATCCAACTTACTCACTTTCGCATCAAACTTCAATATATAGCGAGAAAAGTGAGAGATTTGAAGTATTCTTCATAGCTCATCCCTGGTCTCATCCACTTCCTTTTTTCAATTCTTTCCTTGACTACTAGTCACTTGTTAATACATACTAACTCCAAAAATCCTGTCTGTTTACATCTTTAAACATTTACTGTAGTATGGCTTGATCCGAGACACAGTATGGAAAAGGATGTGGGAAGGAGTCGACCAGGGCCTAAGTTGAAGGTACCACCCCGGAAAAAAACTGTCAGGATTGTCGGCCTCTGGCATCGAACCCAGGACCTCTCGAATATGAAGCCAACACTCTACGAACTTAACTACGGCCGCTCGTTAGATGCACACTAAGTGCAATCTTTTTAGTCTGTTCTGCCTCGTATAGCCTCCATCAAAATTAACTAAAAAGATATTGTTGAGCATTACGCAATGTGTAGAGAATAAACGATCACATAAATAACATACCAATTTCAGAAGTACGTTACAAACAATCAGGACATGGAAGTTTATTTTCCAAAATCAGACAATGAAATATCTTTATTCTCCTTCAATCACTTAAGACTAAATTGTGGTGACTAATATTCTCGCCTTACTATTCATCCTTTCAGGGATCAACTGTGAAATATTGTCAATATACTTCTAGATGCACATATCATTTGGTTTCGTTGAATGTCTTCTCTTAAGAAAAGGTCTTGTACTTTCCCACGCTTGTCACTAGCATAACCAAAAATGTCACGATACAAGATACAGTGCTTGCTTCACTGAGTAATTGTCCAATGGGTAGCACTAATAGAAAAAGATGGTAATTTTGCACTAATTCACAGTTCGTTACACACATCACAACATCGCAGCCATCGTCACTTTCTAGTTATGACTGAAATTCACTCTCTTTTTTTCACGAAGCGAATCAAAACGTCTACTGCAATTTTCGGATCTTTATACGCCACGCTTACTTCTTACAAAATCAAAGCCATCTGCAACAATGTTTCCAGAACACTGCGTGAATGCACAAGCACAAATTACTGTACATGTTGCTGTTAATTTAGACCCACTTCCGAACTTTTTTGTTTGTTTGTTGTTGTTGTTGTTGCTGTTAAGTATCTCAGTGAGTAAATGCTTATGAAAGCATTATTCACAGTAACTGCACAATGAAGTTCAGGGTTCCATCCCTTTACACGAGTGTAGAAAACAAACGTGGCCGGTGCTTCTGAATTCATATCGATCCTAAATTGGAATTACAGTTGTAAAAAAGCTTATTT
The DNA here is from genome assembly GCA_022664845.1 of Lepisma saccharinum. Taxonomy (NCBI): domain Eukaryota; kingdom Metazoa; phylum Arthropoda; class Insecta; order Zygentoma; family Lepismatidae; genus Lepisma; species Lepisma saccharinum. The sequence continues at coordinate 43,616 of JAGDQP010004181.1, forward strand.
AAGAGACAAGCATATTTAAGACACTAATCGGACTCCAATTAAGATACAAGTATACACATCTTTATATTTGAAAACCTCATTGCAAATAGAAACTTTTTTGGTCACTTCTTATATTCTGTTTTACTCCCGAACACTATTTGTACAAGTTGTATACCCTTTTTTACAAGAGTTAAAGAGTTCATCAATAGCGATTTTCGCAGCTTACGGGGAAAATGTTGGCGAGAAATATCTCGGGTATTCCTTTTCGTAGTAAGTGTACGGAATTACACTTACCAAGACACACTGTAAACAGAATTACTTTCAACAATGATCAAAAACAATTAAGTATACAAGGGGAGATAAAAACTTATCAGGCATACTTGATGAAGTTAATTACAATTCCTAGCAACAAAACTATGGTAAATTCAGAAAAGATACACACATAAAGTTTTAAAGTAAGTGTACTTACAAGGTATGATTTCAAATTAACAGAATTACACAACAACAAATTCAACTTGAAAATCTAATCAAGTTTATTCAATGAGGAAAAGGAAATATTGATAGAAAAGAAAGTAAAAAAACGAGAAAAGAATTTGCTTGAATAACGACTTCAGTTCTAATTGAGCATGCAATTTCCGAAAACAGAAGCTACTATTCCCGTGGGAGTCATATTAAAACCGAAGAAGAGTGCAGGCGCACAGAATATCAACTGATGCAACTTGTCACTAAAGTGGTTCTTCTTGAGCACGCAATCATCCAAGAAACGAATTAATAAATTTAAAAAAACAAACTGAGTACCATAAAAATTTGGTTTATACTTAATTTTGAAGAGGTATGTGTTTAAAAATTATAAGCAACTGTAGATAAGAAATCAACCTCTCAACCTATGCTTAGCTAAACTAATTACTCAACACACAGAAATTAGATTTTAAAATTGTACCTAAATTTCTTGGTTGGAGAAGCTCGCATCGGGCCTTGGAGTGCCAAGCAACTTGCTTTAAAGATGGTGTCATGGTTACCATGATGACTTCTCGTCGAAACTTCTATGAGGTATTCCAGACCATAGCCCGCTACCTCTTAAGTGGCATCTACTACCATTCAAGTAGCTTCCCAACTAGCATCAAGGTGCTGGGTAAACTCTAATGATAGAAGTCATCACCAGGAATCGATCCTGGGACCATGACACCAACAGCGAAAGGCACTGAAATTCATTCAACATCGACGTTTCACCATATACTCACAAAATATTGTGACATGTCGTTAGGCAATATTGAAGTGCCATTTTAAATATGGTAATATAGTTTCAGTACACAAGTTTTACGTGACACCTAAAGCAAACATAGATACGGAGACAAAATGCCACAACAATGTGATCAATATCACATTTTTTAGGAGAAAACATGTCTACCAACTCCATTCAAACATGAGTCTATTATTTTGTTTCAAAATGTCTAGAAATATATCAATAAAAGTGTGGCATCAGGAAAAGAATGACTTTATACAAATTTTTGACAGAGCAGAGTATAGCATCTTCATTTCACAAACCGTACTGCAATATAGTATTCAAGATACACCATGCCCCACTACGTTACACCCGCAGTAGGGATTCTGTATGTTTCATGTACTGTGTACACTTTCGTATTAAAACACCAAGAAAATAACTTTTCAAGAAACTAATCTCAAACAATGTTAATAAAAGTTCTGCCGTCTATTGAATAACAGATTAGCTTATTTATTGTAATGCAATTGCAATGCCTCATTACTAGACTATATTTTTACTCGTTTACAAGAAAGCTCTAAATATTTAAAATTAAACACTAAAATTTCGAAACATACACTTTGAACACGTAAATAAATTTAAATTATACTTCAAGTCGTACATCAGATCGTGATCAGATTCAACAATAAGCATACTAAACTGACAAGCAAACATACTGACGGGGCAGAAAGAATTATATATATATATTTCTTCCGTCATTATTAAAATGTCAAAATATATGAGCATGCAAATTTTATCCACTCGAGCGCAATTACTTTGGGGGATATCGATGATATAAAAGTCAAATTCTGTCTGTGGAAAGTGATGAAAAAATGTACAAATATCCTTATTTTCTTAAATTGCTGAAAGAAATGGAAGGCAAATACATAGTAACGGGTACTGGGTGGAAGGCGCTACATGTTGGAGAGTACGTTCTGCATGACCGCAACCTTGAAGTCCGCCATATTGAATCTCGATTGATTTTCTTAAATAGGAAGGTAGATGAGATGTGTGCTCCACAACTTAATATTAACTATTTCATATGCGTTCTCGTTTCAGGTGCATGTATCATCGCCGACTATAATTTGACACTCCAGATGAAGAGGAGCATCGTCACTTTCGCCATCAGGCCAGAACACGGTGATTTAAGAGACTGTAACATTACTAAAGTTGCCAGGTCGTTTACGCACAAAATGCAAAATTGACTTGGAAGCTTCCAGGGGGAACGTGACATCTGTAGCGAAACGAAAACGGCATGTTCAACCTTCGTATACTATCAGCATATACAGAAAATTATTGATGATAATCCCGCAAAGGCCATAATGACGACCACCACGAAGAAGCTCTAGGTGTCTTAGGGCACAGTCAGATGTGCCATGCACGAGGACTTGCGCTACAAGTCATATGCGATGAGGATAGGTCAGTTGGTGTTTACAGGAAACCCGCCTGCTTCGCGCAAATGGTTACTCAAGGTGAACTACACTGGAAAACATGGCTTGTTCTGTTTCTTCTCTGATGAGAAAAATTTTGATCAGGACCAAAAGGTGAACAAACAAACAGTGGCTATGTGCAGACTCTTCAGAAGATCCCAGGGTTATGCACATTAAGTTCCCAACAACGGCGATGGTGTTAGAAGTGGTGAGTAGCGAAGAACGAGTCATTCCACCCACTTCTTTCAGCAAAGTCTTCGCGTTATTGCTGCTGCCTATACTGCTGTGCTAGAAACAGTTGCTGAGCCCTGGATGGATGGTGTGACGAATGGACGACCGCACGTGCTTCAGCGACACTTTGCATTTGCCTATACGACTCATGACACTCAAGAATGGCTTGCCGACAATTTCCACGATCATGCGACACCAAACATGTGGGCGTCCGAAATCACCCGATTAAAATCCCACAGACTACTGTGTGTAGCGTTTTTTAATGTGAGACTAATAAAAATGCCCATAACACCACTGCTTCCCTGCATTAACTCTTTTATTATAAACTATACACTTTGAAAGAGCTCGAACGAATATAAAACCTATTACGAATTTTCATGAAGATAAAATAAAACCATAAATAGTTATGGGTCTTGGTTTACACAAAATACAGTGTAACTTCTGGTTACAAACCGGACAATAAAATATATGTCTCTCTTCACATTGATGAGTTTTGTTTTCCTTTCAGTTGCATGCGCACAGCGTGCAAGCGTTTCATGCCCTGGTTGGGAACCACTGCAATAGATTAACAGACGACTGTCAACATGCAACAATCCTTTGGAAAGAAATTTAAGCTTAAAAGCAACACCCAAAATAAAACGGCATCTTACATATAGTCCTTCCTTCCTTTTTATTTGATTTCCCCACGTTCGTAGGGCCAGCTTCAACACAAATACTACATAAAAAGGCAAAGTAACGATACTTGTCCGATATTTTTATGACGTCGTCTTCGTAACGGAATTGCTTGAAATGTGCTTTTTCAATTAAGTAATTAACTTTAGATTGGGAATATGATAATAAATCTTACACCCCCGTTGGCCTAGTCGTTAGCGTGTCTAACTACGGATTGAGGGATTCCGGGTTCGATTCCCGACGCTGCCAAGGATTCTTTCCAAGGCGTGTGGAACGGTGCCCACTCAGTATAGTGATGCAATTGGGGAGCTGATATGAGAGCTTAGGCTCTCCTCTCCTCTTCCAACCCGTCTGGTCAGCGTGTGAGCAATATATCAATCTCCTTCCTCCGGGAAGAATAGTGAATTGAATATATATAGAATGGATACCATTTAAAATTACATTTATAAATTTGATAGGCGCCTATCTCAAAGATGACGTTCCTCGACAAGCCCTCTTTAGGACGGAGTGAAGAAGGTACAAGCTAGGTTCTTTGTTTAGGTATCATAACGCACTCACCTGAGGAATTTCAGAAAACCTCGGTTTATGTGACCACCAGCAGGGTTCGAACTTACGCGCTTGCCCAGTTCCAATCCAAACTTTGTTACCGTAACCATTAGACCACATGGGTTGGGTATGTGCAATAATAAAACTGGCGTGGGACAAATACTCCTTATATTATTAACTTTGTGTGCTTCCTTTAATTTAGCACGAACTGAAAATATATTTAACACGACAATGAGAATTTATTAAGATCGAATGAGAGAGTACTTGCATTCCCTTAATTATATTATGAAAAGAATCTTGCATAAATACACCATAGAGGGGTAACTGTAATCGCTGATTAATTCATGAATAAAAGCCGTATCCATTGCCCCGGGTTAGAGCGACACTTGCTCATTTCCCTGACATTGTGCAGACAAAGGCAAGAGGAAGGGAGAAAAAGAGAACTGAATGCGCGATCGGTATTCCTGTCCCTTCCAGTTAGAGCCGCATGTCCCACCTCATCGCGTTTACACGTTGTGATAAAGACAGGACGTACCCATTGTGGAAAGCCTACAACAGTCTGCTGTAGAGGTTGATTATCACTACGCATTTATTTTCGTAATCCTCTACGACTATACGTATATTGAGTATTGTGTGCACCAAAGCGCTTTAAATACCTCTTCTGACGAACCTTTGAGCTTTTCCTAAAATATAATACATAAAAATAAAATTTAGAAGTATGTATGTTTTTAATAATTTCAAGTTTATTTAAAGCACAATGATCGTGCTGATGTTGAAAGTTGTTACTTATTTCAAACCTACACATAGAAAATTAAATGGATCAAAACTGGTCCCTCAGAAAAAATGTTTAAATGCATAATACAATAGGACCCTCCTAATCCGAAAAATCAGAACAAGGTCAAAGGGTTCTCTGTGTTAAATCCTCAATTATTTTTGCTGCCATCTATTAAGCTGTATTGTACTATAATCCAAAACTCTCATTTGGTTTTGATGTCAAGTGTATGTCCTTCGATCTCTTTCTTTCCTCTATTACATTTTTTTAAATCTGGTATATACAGGATCTTATGTAGGTTTTAGCACCAATTATTCTTCACTTGCAGTTAGTATCACTGAGTAGTTGATAAAGAACACCTACGTACGTTATAATACATATTTTAGTATCAAATCCGGATAATCCATTACTCTCGAAATTAGTCCGGACTACTGTATAAGAAGTGATTGATTGATATGATCACACAACTTATATTATATACTTAACCGAATAACGAAATGAAATTAGAAACGTAATCTGAAATAAGCTTTTTCATCGTATCAAATCTAATACTGGATTATATAATCAAATCATGTATTTCCGTGTATTGTTTTTAATTGTTCTCATTTGTCATGTTACCACTAAAGCAAATTAGAAGATATTTTGTTGTCAGCTTCAATCTCATACACAAACAAAATTTAAATTAAAACAAGCAGTTTAGTTCAGTTTAGCATATATACAATGGAGACTAATTGCTATTAGCTGCGATTATGTTACCCGTAACATACAGTTATGAAGAAAGAAGAAAATACCCTAAATACCAACACCAAAATGCACCTATTTCCGACTTCTTTTGGAATAATTCATGTTTCGCAAAACTTGCCGAAGGGTAAACTAAAAACAATAATATATTACAGTTGATTTCTTCGCTCAATCAAAAAATGTACACAAAATGGCAAAAAGGAATAAACTAATAAACCGCATTAGGAGACCCACGGACGAGTCATAGGTTATAAACTGGTGGGGATAACAAGAAATAGCCATTAGTAGTTTCGAAACGTGTCACCAGGTAGCAGCACACCCATACTTCGCACTGAGTCAGTGAGCAGCGTAACCGATTACTAGGAGAGTGTCAGTAATACCAGACCGAGGAATTTTGGGTGGTATTTGGATACTAATGTATTCACCGGGAGTCGTACAGCCAATCCTCACTCAGTTTCGAGCGATTTTCACTTATTTCGTCCGCTGAAACCTCATCTTGACGTTAAACATTTCGCACATTATACACACGTTCAACGGGAGGTCCGTATGTGACTGCAGCAGATACTGGGACGTTCAAACAGTGTTGGGATAAATGTCTCAGTGTAGGTGGTAGATATGTGGAAAAATACGATTGGCTGCCATGTAAGTCATATGCGTTCTTATTTCAGTAGTCATAAATGTAACCTATTTACTGACTTTCCTCGTCTTTACATTATTTGAAACCTTTCCTGTGTATCATACTACACGTTATAAATTCCATTTTATTATTAACGCGACGTGCATCACATTCCCAAATAACATCAGAGAAGGTAAAGTGCACAAAATAATGTACGTAATATGCATAATTAACTTTGATACACGTAATTCTCTGTGTGTAGCTGATATAATACTTGAACATTCGACAGCACCAATTCGAAGCATTCTTTAGTCCGGTCGATGAGTGGTTTCAATTGCTGTATTGTCATCAAATATTCATGGCGGTGGAACCTTCAACATAATGGTTCGGAATAATCTTTAAACTGTAAGTATCGTTTTTTGACATCATATCCATCCACTGCAAAGCAATGGCAAACCACCATATTTCCATCTTACCCATAAATCTTCGGATCAGGAACTTGCTTCATGGCAAACCACCAATCACCACCACTAACTTAGTAAACGATTACCAACAACAGTCGCTTAGAAATCAAACTTAGCTTTCCTTCTACCCTTACTGGATCAATTCTAGTTTGCGTCTGACGTGAGAGGTTTCCTTCAGTATTAACCTATCATTTTTTAAAGACACCAACCATTTTATACAGAAAATCTAACAAGATAACGTTCCTCAGTATAAAGATCGTAGACTTCGCATTTAGAAGGCCCTGGATTCCTACCAAAAGGAGAATATCCTCACTCACCAGGTTTACCAGGTTTTCCCTCACTCACACCAGGCTAACGTCGCGATCCTATCTGCAAAATAAGCCCTGGTCGACTTCTTTCCTCTTCCCTCCTCAATCCCGGCCTGAGCCAAAGATGCCAAAGGTGCATAAAAAAATTTACAATTAATAAAACATATTTTACCAAAAATTACTGGCTGAAAAGAAGAAGAAAATGTTCGAGCTGTTTAATAACCAGTCGCGAAACCAGAGCAAGACTGAATTAATGAAATACAACAGAAAAAGAAATGACCAATATTTTCTCTTCATTACTAACGCCAACTCAGACAACGCCCTAATTTGTAACCTGCAGATCCATTTGAGAAAAGCATTACGAAGCTGATCTCCCGTTTCAGAGAAACGATACTATATAATTACTTAATGGTCATTTGGCGCTGTAACTGCCAGTTCATCAAAACAAAGTTGAATCAATTAGGTAGCAAACAGCAAATAACGATGTGGACAACACAATTAATGGCCCCCAGTTTCCAATTCATTCTTATTTAATGCACTGTAGATTAAAGGGTAATTCTGAAGTTTCAAATATTACCAGGAAATTCCACCATACGCAAAAGCAATATATTTTATATACCTGTGGACAACTTCCGTGCTGTCAAAGGAAAGCGTGTATTTTACACAAACATTTATGTTATTCATTTATTAGATACAAAAGAGCAATACATTTTAGGACAATGTTCAGATGTTTTAATGAATTTCATTTCGATAAGCAGCTTCTTTAATTCCTTCCAATCTTAACACAAATCATGCAAAGTCATGTAACGTGACAGACATTACTTGTACAGTAGGCAAATAAGGGTGCTGGATGACTTTTTTTTTTACAAGGTCACAAGTTATTAAAGCAAATAATTTAACTGCTCCTAAAATTAAAAATGAAGTATTTAATTTCCAGTTAAAGAACAAATTTTGGGACTAATGAAGCTCTGATCAAATTATTCTTTTCAAAGACAAGGGCTATATCAATTTCCTCTTTCAAAATGAATTTTAAAATTATTACAAAAATTAACACGAACGCACATTCCTTGTGCTTTCGCAATAAAGATAATATGATTTTATGACGATTGCAGCCATTTTCCTGTTCAAATTAGAGACTGTTAATTCCCAACGACGAAATGGGATTAATTTAATGATGCAATTTGTCATCACTATTGAGTAGTTTACGACACATACCCACGTGCGTTACACCACGAAATATGAATTAAAAGATTGATTCACTAGTAAATGCTATTTTTAGAACAAGTATTTCAGTTAGGAAAGAAATTTCGACTTAAATAAGACCATTTTTAATGTCTCTTAAGAAAGATCAAAACATGTTCTGGAAAACTGATATTATTAAAGTGATTGGCGTTTTCAAATTCATTTATGTCCTGAACTGGCATCTTTAGGCCCAAGCCCGTAACGTCTAAGAAATGACGTCCTTATGGCGATCGCTTTTCCGGGTGTAGGAATGGGGAAGGAAGTACTAGAGTCTTAGTTGAGGTACTATGCCGGCACTTGTGCAAAGATAGAACATTTTGGAAAATTTCCTTGATATATCTCCAATAAGGTAAGTGTACCGATTATGGTCCGGGTCCTCAATATGGCCCACCTCCCAGATCTCTGCAGCTTTCCGCTGATGCTACTAGATGTCACCGTAAATTATATCCTCATGACAAGAGAAAGAATTTTTGTGCGACTCATTTATTTGTCAGTGGTGTGAGCGGAAGCAGCTCCAGTTGAAGTGGCATATTAAACAAGAAAATATTTTGCTGTTATTTTAGCAAAGTAAGTAATGCTTCGTTTCAGTGTTTAATGTTGAAAACCTGATCAGTACAATGCATGGATAATGTAGCTATGTGAGCATACGTGAACATAAAATGTGTGTGGCGCAATGTATTCCATTGTGTAACTAGCAGACGCCAGAAAAAGAGGTCAATAGTACGCAATATGGCCTACCGTCATATTGGGCAAAATACAGTCATAACTGTTTAAAATGAAAGAATTGAGTATTTGAAATGTTTGTACTGAACACTCATCATAATGTTTAGTAGTTAAAACGAAGATAACACCAGTAATAAGGAAGCTATCAATTCCAATAAAGAATAAGAAGATTAAAAGCAAAATAAAGCAAGTGTTATCACTTTTAAAACAATCAGAATTTCAACAACTGTCTCTAATAGTCTTGAAGAATCGACATTGAGTTGCTCCAAGTCTTGTGAATCTTGGTTTTGTTACCTTTGGCAGGTGGATAGGATTGCAAACATGCATCTTTCCGTGTCGTAGCGCAAATACATCCATGAAGAGTGTGTTGGAATCACCGCTAAAGATGTCAGACGTCACGTTCTAAACTTCTTCGTTTGTGTTACACTTCTTCTTATTTACTCTTCTTCATATTTTTCTTCTTCTATATTCACTTGTTTTTCACACATTTTGGCATTTTGTATTAATACAATATTCTTGGTTTTGCAATGTCATATAAATTATGTATGCTTGTAATGTATATCTCTCAGTATGTAACATAAATGAGTATACAGAAATTTTACTTTCTGTAGCGGGCCATATTGGGAACACCATGTTCCCAATATGGCCCACTGGCAACATTTTAGTTTTCAATTTACTCCATTTTTATACGTCATATCTAGGAAGGAGATTTATTTTTTCATTTGTCCTAATAGTCTCCCAACTTGATGGTTGGTTGGTTCAGTCGATTCCCACGAATAAATAGTCTTTCTAAGTGAAAAAATCAACGAAGTCAAGGTGGGCCATATTCGGACCCCCTACCTTATTTTAGAAAAATATCAGTACCTGTAGTATCGGCCGTAATCCTGGAAAAACACCGAGAAATTTCTTTAATGTTATTGCAAGTTCCGTTTTCAGATTCAGAGTGATTTGCGCGCATGCGTAGAAAGAGAAGACCCTTTTTAGTAACCAAATGAGAAAACGCTTTATAGTCCTATGGCTAACCTAGCGTTTGCTTCCGCCATCTTGATCGCTTATTTTCCCAGAAATGAGAAATATTCTCCATCGATCCCTAAATGACAAATCGAAAAGTAATTAAAGAGGGTGATAAGTAGCTTAGATTATGCCTTCGAAATTCGGATAACCAATTTCTGACCTTCTATATTGTCCTCTTTTTGTGTTTACTTAATACTGGCTGTTTGGTTCAGTCAGTAAGACGCTGGACTTCTAAGTCTTTGGGGCGGCTTCTTTTTTTTTTTCTACTCTCAGTTATCCCTGAAAACCATATTATTTATTTCCAGTCAAATTACTGGATATTTCCAGATAGCTAGGTTGCCTGGTTTCTTTCAGGAACGTTCCTGAAATGTTCTCCCTTTGAAAAATCGGGGTTTTTCATTGGAAAATCGGTTATAATTATCAGATCTCAAGGTAAGTTTTGTTGTTTCTGGGTGGTTTGGAAAGAAAATGACAGAGCTGGGCGGTACAATATTATTAATACCTCAAAGCAGGACTTTTTGATTGTTTCTCGTACGACTTGTGATGTATGTTGGCGAACATTGTCCATGAGCAGGAAGAAACCATTTCTTTTCAAAAGAAATGGATGCTTTCTGCCAATATTTTGGGCGCTCTGCGTAGCATCACAGAGAAGATGACTGCTGTAATGGTCTGGCCTTGGTTCAGAAGTTCAAAGTGGATAACACTCTGCGATGTCCAGAATACAGTTAGAATCTTCCTTGAAACTTTGCATGGAGACTCACCCGTGGACAACCACTGATACCAACGTCGCACAGAGTAGTAGAGGAACCATTTTTCATTACACGTGATACTGTGGTCCAGCAATTGTTCAAGTTTATGGCGCTGCATCAGTGACGTAAAGACTGTGAGCCCTGACCTAGATGGGACCCATCTGTCCAGTTTCCGGACCTTCCCTATTGCATACACATAATCACGGACTGTTTGCGTCTGACACGTGCAATATCTGGATCGCCTCTGCAAGGGTACACATGGATTGGTTTCGCTCATTTCCATGAGATTTCATCGTTCACAACGGAAGGACTTCCTGAATGTGGAGCATCTTCCAGTGTCTCATCGCCGGCACGAAAATCTTCCCCAACTTTCCTGCCGAGTTGAAACTCATACAGTAAGGCACACTGTATTTTCACCTCGTCGCTGCACTTTACTGTGTGACCTATCGTCCACTGCACTCTTTGTAGCACAATAGACTGCTGTGCATACTGGTAGTTTGCGAGTGGTAACACGAGAGGTCCGCTGGCGTGTACGTGACCGCAACGCCACGGTAAGGAAAAAACGACAAAACTTTCCGCAGACCTGATAATTATTTCCAAACAATCAGTCTACTCCTAGATAAATATGGTCTATTGATCCATTTATTTTGTATGTGTTAGACAGGAAGTGACCTAACACTGTATAATGTGTGAAAGATGACGTCCCTCTGCGAAGCATTCCTCCAGAAGCAAGAATAGGAAGGGTAGCGTGCAAGGTTTTAAAGAAGAAAGTTTCGAGGAATTCACCTGGTGAAAATAAAGAAAACTGTATAGAAAACCTAAGTCACGTTGGCCGGTAGCAGAATTCGAATCTTCTTACCTCCCCAGTACCATTCTGAAGTCCGCGAACGTAACCATCGAGCCACGCAGGCAGGGTGGTCTATTGTTTTAAAATACAGTAGAATAAATTGTCGGAAGTGTCAGTCAAATGAGCTCATACGTTCAAACTGAATTAAAATGATTTAAAGAAGTCTGTAAATGGATACTGCCCAGTGTGGGTGATTTTCTTTACCCAGCGATTACTTTCTCACATTAAACTTTCGATAAAATACAAAACAAGAATAAACAATACATTTTAATGCTGAAAGTCATTAACCATGTTTATTTAACTAAAAGCCACACATAAAAAATATTTTGCTCTAATGATTTCCTAGGCTTACTAAAACATAATCCAGTGCCCACCCATCATTCAATTCCTCAGATTACTGAACATCAGTAACCTTTGAAGGCAGCTGCTAAAGAAATATCAAAGGAAAGGACTATAAGGGGCTACGTTCACAGACTAAGGATGGGAAAAACATGTTATTGACGTTTTCATTTTTGGTTAAATATTACACTCCTCCTATAACGCAATAAACCAACTGGGCTCGTATTCTGTTCACAGCGCGAACTGTGCGGTGCTGGTAACGAAGTTTAGCATAATATGAATGTCATGGTCCTGCATATTAATACAGTTTTCTCTTTTCACTCACGCATGCTTGCAACTAGCGGCACACCAAAGTGGCCTCAACTAATTGCTACTGCTCAGTTTCCATTAATTTTTACTGAAAGCAAGTTTCCAATTAAATACAAAGTATGTGCAAGAGAATGTACTGATATTTGTATTACTGCTCTTCATTAATAATAACCAATTAAGCTGATTTTACCCTTCCAAAAGAGAAAAAAAAAACCTGCTGCTCAACAAAGTACAACTAGAGAAACTAGCACATTGTTCAAATTGTGAATTTTATATTATGTGACATGGGACTAGTCGACTTGCTCTTTCAACTTAATAGATAACAAAATGCTTAGTACGAATTCTGGAGCTTATTTACAAATGGGCAAATGTTCAAGCAACGCAAATTTTACAGTAGGCTTGAAAAATGTCTCTCTTTCGGAGGGCATTACACTTAGTCACAGGTCTGCTCTTCGAAATAACATAAGACAATCAAATACAATGCATACAATTTTAATGCACTGGTGAAGAACGTAACTGACAATCAATTTAAACATTCAATATAAACTGTCCTATATAAACATTTCTATTTCATATATACAATTCTCGTGTATTTCTATGATCTTTTACCATAAACGTATAAATAGGACTCCGGCAGACAAACGATTAGATAGGATGAATTGATCTTGCTTTCCTAAGTCTTTCATCCTTACTAACTTAAAATGGAAATTTCGTAAAAATTGAAATTATGACAATTATATCCATCAATAACAGTAATTACAACTGAATGTTAAAATGGAAACAGTGGATTAACTTAGACATTTTGAACAGCAGGTCACTGCTCCTAATAATTTTACTCAAGTTTTCTTTCTTTCTCTTTCTTTTCCTCTCTCTCTCTCTCTCTCTCTCTGTATATATATTTGTAATTTTTCGTTTCTTCAAATTTTCAGCTCAACCAGATTACCCACTAAGGCAAAATTCCTATATTCAGGTTCTCGATAACGTATTATACTCCAAAACATACAGCTCCAAAAAATCCATTTTGGAACTTGCCTGTATGTGTAGTCAGTTACTTTGGTTCTGTAATTAGGTAACCACTACTGTCCTAAATTTTAACTTAAGCAACTTGTTTTATTTTTGTAAATTGTTATGGATATTATTTTCCCGCTTCAAATCAACAATTAAGAAATTAGAGCTCGCTAGATAGTACAGTTTGAGCATATCTTGAAGTAAATATTGGACTTCTTGAACTTCAAGGCCCACTTTCTCGAAAAAGAACTGTTTATCGAACCATAATCTAACCCCATGGCTTATGGAGCTCGCAAATTCATCGCCGCAGTAAAAAAACGTTCGCCATTGAATTCCATCCTCGACAATATCAAGCCAGTTTTCATCACGAACACCTACTTCTCGAAGATCTCTTCTAATATTGTCCTCCCAACGACATCTCGGTCTTCCCAATGGTCTCCTTCCATCCGGCCTTCCAACCAGGATAGAATATAATCTTAGTTTTTTCCCCATTCGAGCTACATGGCCTGCCCACCTTAGTCGTCGCGATTTCATTATTTTTACCACATCTGGTGAATCGTACAGTCCGTGGAGTTCTTCATTATGCAGTCTCCTCCACTCTCTAGTCATCTCGTCCCGTTTCGATCCGTATATCTTTCAAACACGCGTAATTTATGTTCATCAGCTAGGGTCGTACTTCAACTTTCGCAACTGTAGAATATTACCGGCGGAATAACCGTTCTGTATATTTTCAATTTCAATTTCCTTGATATTAATTGCGATGTGAGAAGTTTTGAATAGAAACATACGTTCCCCAATACTAACAGATTTTTTATTTCTTCCGTTCCCTAATTTTTGCTTGTTACGTATACTCCCAAGTATTTAAATTTGTTACTTTCTCTATGACCTCATCCCTAATTCTTATGTTTCTATTTCCTTCATTCCCTGTGTTTCGGGTTGTTACCATGTATTTTGTTTTATCTATGTTTACCTGTAGACCTATCTCATCGCACGCTTCTACTAAGACATCGGTGTTGCTTTGTAGTGCATCTATATCGTCCCCTATTAAATCTACATCATCCGCGTATACAAACAGTTGATTCAAATCATTCAATGATAGTCCCTTTTTGTGGCCTATAAATTTTAAACTCGCATATTCTAACCCAAAGTTAAACAGTAGTGGTGACAAGGTATCGCCTTGTTTTAACCCATCGCGGATCTTGAAACTATCTGACATATTTTTACCTATCCGTACTCTGCTTATGGGGTCGCTGAGACACATCTTCACTAGTTGAACCAATTTCTTAGGAATTCCAAATCGTATCAGGATACTGTATAACTTTTCCCTTTTTACAGAATCATATGCTTTCTTAAAATCAATAACTAGCTAGTGAACCGTCCCATTGTATTCCAATTTCTTCTCCAAAATTTGTCTCAAGGCGAAACTCTGGTCCAACGAGGATCCATTTCATCTAAATCCACATTGGTGATTTCCAATTATTTCTTCTACGTATAAGGTTAGGTGTGTTAACAGAATATTACTTAATACCTTGTAACAGCTTCGAAGTAACGAGACTTCGCAGTAATTATTACAGGCCGATTTATCGTCTTTTTTGTAAATCGGAATTATTATTGAGGTTTTCCACTCCTTTGGGAGCTCCTTCTTTCTCCATATAGCACTTATCAATTTATGTAGTTCCTTGATTAGTGCCGTTCCTCCTGCTTTAATTAATTCGGCTGGAATATTGTTTATTCCTGGTGTTTTGAAAATTTTCAATTTCTTTACCGACATCTCGATCTCGCTAGGTTCGGGAATCCACGGTTCTGCGGTATGGATTTCAAATTCCTCTGTTTGTTCCCTATTGTGTACATTTAAAAGTTTGTCGAAATAACTTTTCCACACATCGACAATTTTAGTCAGATCCGCCTGAAGATCTCCACGTTCATTTCTAATCATTCCTAACATCGGCTGGTAACCTTTTCTTAACGTGTTTACCCCTTTTTATAGATCTCGTATGTTATTTGTTTTCCCGTTTTCCTCAATCTCCTGAATCTTCTGCGTCAGATATTCTCGCTTTTTGATTCTGAACCCGAGTGTGGCGTTTCGTTTCGCGTTACTGTAGTGGTTGGTATTTGCTTCGCTTTTATTACTTAGCCATCGTTGCCTGGCTTGTTTTCGTATTTCATGAAGTTTAAGGCATTCTTCATCAAACCAAGATTTGTTTTTCTGATGTTTCTTCTCACCACCTACACGTTCCTTCGCTGCGCTCTTAATTGTTTCACGAATTGCCTCCCACACATCTTACTAACATCAAATTCATTATCATCATCATTATTATTATTACTTGAGTCGGCTAGGATTTCGAACCTATTTGAGAGTTCGAGTTGGTAATCTGCTTTTATGCACGGATTATTTAATCTTTTAACTACTAATTTCAGTTGTTTTGACCCCTTGGTTTCGCTGTTCGTGATGCATAAATTTTCTCTTACTCTTGTGATCACTAATTGATGGTCGGTGTCACCTTCAGCTCCTCCATATGACCTAACATCCATTACCTTGGTGTGTCTTCGTCTATCAACTAATACGTGATCGATCTGGTTGAGAGTTTTGCCGTCCGGAGATACCCATGTGTATTTGTGTATGTCTTTGTGTTCAAAGTACGTGCTCTTTACCAGTAGGATTTTCGAAATCGCGAAATTTATAAGTCTTTCTCCATTGCTGTTGGTCTTTTCGTGAAGGCTGTATTTGCCTATAGTAGGTCTATATTTTTCTTCACTCCCTACCTTTGCATTGAAATCACCCAACACAATTTTTTGAATTATACTTCGGAATTCGGTCAAACAGCATTTCTAGCTCACCGTAGAATATATATTTGTCGTTATCGGTAGCAACCTCGGTCGGAACATAGACGTTTAATAAAACCGTGTTGCCCCATCGAGTACGTATCGTAATGTACGATAGTCTTTCGTTTATGAACTCTATAACCTGAACCGCCTGAAGGATACTGATCTTAATTAGAAATTCTGTTTCGAAATCGGGAGACTGTGTTCCCCCGTAGTAGAAAGTGTACTTGCCCTGTCGGATGCTATCTTGACCCTCCCATCGAACTTCTTGTATCGCTAATATGCCTAGCTCGTACTTCTCGGTCTCGCGTACCGCCACCAGAAGAGCACCTGTTTGGTATAATGTTCGTACGTTCCACGTTACTATTATAAGATCTTTCTTAATCCTGTTCTTAAAGCCCTCTGAAGCAGTCCCGCCCGGAGATCCGAATGAGGGACTAGTTTACTTCCGGAATATTTTACCCCAGGAGAATCCATGAACCATCTGTTACTATTTCTTGACATGTTTACGCGGTGTAGAGTTGTCAGCTCTACGACCTCGCAGTAAAGGTAGACATTCAAGATGTCGTCCTCTGTCCATCTCTGAGCCTTGCCGATGTCATTCATCTTCAGCCTCAGAGTGGTAATGGTGATGCTGCTTCCCCTCACCATGATATTTTCGTTCGGAATTACCTTCTCCTAGCCTTTGTAGATCCCTGTACTAACTGCAAGGCAGCAGTACTGGTTTCGGTCCGCCCCGGAATATTTCCGGTACCCACCATATCTGGTCGGCATTCCCCTATCCGCCACCTAGGGAGGCGCCTGGTGGGAGACCAGTAACTCCAACCCGTTATCGAACCATAATAGTCTAGTTGTTCTGTTTATTCTTACTTATACAATTAAGCGGCGTAATATTCCTCATGACTCATTTTCTGGCCACTCGATATACAAAATACCGTAGAAAAAGATGCTACATTTACAAGGTAGTTAAGCAGAAGCAAAGGGAAACGAGACAGACAAACAAAAAAAATGTCAAGCCTTTGCCGAAACGGCAAACGCAACGAAGTGGAAACTGTTAGGTCAAGTGGCTCAGCTGCCATACAGATGCAGTAAAAAAATAAGGTGAATTTGGTCCCTTACGTTAATTGAACTTTTCGATTCAACGAAGTTTATGTAATCTTTGGATTCGCAACGATTCTCGATTCACATAATTATTTTTAAAAAGGATATGCATGAGTCTTCACTTAACCTTCCGGCGAGCGCGTGCTTTTTTACTACACTGGCGGGCGCGTGGCGCACATACTAATAACAGTTTGCATATATATACTTATACTGCACATACGTGAATACAGTGTTATACAAAGAAATCGAACCATATAAGAGAGTCTTGTCTGCAGTAAGCGCCATTAAAAACAGCAAAATCTACTTTCATGAGCAAGCGCACGGCGCATAAATCTGCACACGGTACAGATAATATATCACAGCCATATTCAATCCACTAGTGGATGAGGTCTTTCCCCAAAGGGAGGAGTTGGTCTACTGCTCCCACGCTGACCAGACGGGTTGGGAGAGGAGAGCCGAAGCTCTCACTGTGATCGCCACTGTCTTTTATTCACAGCAGCTCCCCAATTGTCCTCACGATGCTGGGACAACACCGAAAGTTTTGAGCCCCCACCAGGTTAAGATAAAATGAATTTTATGGGCGGTAACAGCACTATGGCTTACGCCCGTCCCGATACGGGAAAGACCCTTATCTTGGTCATGTCAAAACTTAGCTGTTGATTAAAATAATAAAAAAGAAGATATAAAAGATGAAGGTGTAAAATGTCTTCACACTCAACCTACTGGTGTAAATGGCCAGTACAACGAGGATGCCAGTAAATGGGCCCTCGCAAGATAAAACAAAAACAGACCATAAAACTTAACAGCTAAGGAGCATAATCATATAAAATAAACGGAAATCATAAAACTCTCCAAAAACAAGTAAAAGATCACCGTTTAAGTTTAGGTTTATACCTAGGTTTCCCTTTCCTTCCCACGAGATTAAAATCTATATCCATCAGGTGGTCCTGAATCATATCTGAAGCCAGAGATGAACTTGGTTCATCGATAGTATGTGTAGACTCTTCCTGAGCTAACTGAGCAGACAAAACGTTCGTTAGAGTCTTAATGCTTGTAGCGAGAGGCGAAGTTCGGACTAATTTCGGGACTTTATACGGACTAAAAGTTGGCTTAACACGTGAAGTTCTAGTGCTCTGCACAGGTGTTTTTTGTCCCTGACTCTGTGTCGGCATATTGCGACAAGTCTCTGATCCTTGGGGAGGCGTCTGAGGATCTACACGCACAGCAGAGTCTGTTTGTGTTGATACATTAACTGTCTGGGTACCAACCGAGACAGTTTTAACTGGTATCCTGGCTACAACATGTGAAAATGCACCATAGGGACTCTCTCGTAATCGACGTTTAGCATCACCAGCGGATATTTTCTCTAGTACCATCAGCTCTCGAATTCGTTTTTCCTCCTGAAAAATAGGACAGTCACGCGACCAGGCCGTGTGACCAACCTTGCAATTAACACACTGAGGTTTCAGTGACTTACAAGGATCCTCACCATGGCTATTGGTTCCGCATATTGCACATACAGCAGAGGTCGCCTTACACGACGTGCTTGTGTGTCCATTGCGCTGACATTTAAAACAGCGGAGCGGACTGGGTATATATGGACGGACAGGTAAGCAATAGAAAGCTGCCTTCACGTCCTTAGGAAGCTGTGGCATGGCAAACGTCAAAATTAGCAAGCTCGTGGGTTGCAGTTCGCCACTCTTTCGAGTTTTAATGCGTCTAACGTTGACTACACCTTGGCTGGCAAGTTCATTCTTAATCTCTTCTTCAGGGACATCTTGCAAGTTCCAACAAGATATTACGCCCTGACAAAAGTTCAGTTGACGGTCTGGTTCAACTTGAACTTCGAATGGTCCTAGGGTTTTCAGTTTAAAGAGATTAGTTGACTGTTTGTTATTAGATGTCTCTACGAGCAAGGTGCCGTTGCAAAGCTTTTTAACATGCTTAAGTTCACCTGCAACGTAATTCAGCTGTTTTTGTATAACGAAAGGGGATAACCCCTTCAAACCACCTGGACTGTCTGTTTCACTCTTTACCTTAATCACAAGATATCGTGTAATAGACGGTACGATACTTGTCTGTTCCTCTACTTCGAGTTTCTCTTCTTTGTCACTGCTTGATGCATTAGCTGTATGCGCCTTCTACTATACTAACATCAATGACGTTCTCTTCGCTCTGTCTCTTCTGTCTCTTTCTTTCTTTCTGCGAAGGCGACTTATTAGGATGTGGTGGAGCCATGATGAATGAAAGCCGTAAATGCCCACACTTCTCCGTCTTCGTTCTGAGGAGCCAACGAGGCTGCCGGGTACTACCCTCATCACCCTTGTCAGCAAGCTGGAAATCGAGGCGAAGTCCAATGACTTGGCGTCGAAATCACTTGTACTCCCGACTGATGGATACTTGGGACACCCACTCCCCCGAGTGTTGGCGAGACCAAAGGTCCGAAGAGCTCCCCAATGGCGCACTTCCCAGTCTCAACGAGCTAGACCATCCAAGAATCTGCTGTTAAGAACTAGGCGCTATCCAATGGTTCCGCCCCCTTTCCCCTGGGCCCAGGGGCCATCGTCAATGCAAATACATCCGGTCACATGCTTGGTCATTGCGCGGAGGCGCAACTCACAGCACAAGAGGAGATGAAATAATGAGTCATCAATGGATGAAAAATGGGGTGAATGTAAATGAAATCCTCTCGGCTGGTCCTCCTTTCAGGCAGCGTAGATGTTTAGCTGCGAGGGCTGATTGCAGCCAGCAAAAGCCAGCTGGACGATGGGGTCGCCAATTCCCTACGCCGTTGTTGGCTGATTGCAACCAGCATAAGCCGGCCGGACGATGGGGTCGCCAATTCCCTACGCCGTATACGAGCAGCGATGGTCTGCTGCTCGGGCTATGTGATGGTTTCATCACGTTGCGGTCCGTAGACCTGCGATGAGCCCCCACCGGGAATCGAACACGGGAATGCTAGCACTGAATTCGATCGCGCTACCGACTAGGTTATATATTCAATAATTTGGTTTTCTTGCTACGTTTATTTAATGCTAATAAAATTCTGCATTTATATAATATTATTACAGTAACGAAAATGCAATATAGCAGGAAAAATCAAAAGGAATTAAAAAGAGAAGACTGAATTGTTCAATCGTTGTTATTGTTATTATTGCTGCTATCGCTGTTTTTATTATTTGACTATTCTCATTTTGTTTCAATTGTAGTCTAATTTTTCTAAAGTTATACAAGGTCATGTAACATCATTAAAGACGGCCACTATTTTTAAATAATGACAGCGGATACGTTGAAAATGCGTTCATCGTACAATTCTTACCTCATTTCGGAAATCACAGAAGACTGTTGCGGTAATTAGTTGGAACAGGACTTACATTTGGTTTATATAAATTCTCTGTTTAATATTTTATCCGCAATGTCGCCCCTAAAACTTTGAATTGTATAGAATCATTTCCAAAATTATAAATTCAATTAGATAAAAGGTAGATAAAATCAGATAAAGATAACAATTTTCCTTATTGAACATTTTCATAATAGTCTAGGCGGTACACAAAACTATACTGCACTTTTTGAACACATAATGCCGCTCTGCACAGAGGTACTTCGAACCTAAGAGAACAATTTAGGAACGGAAGGCATTGAAAATGGCGGCCATTTTCCAAAATGGCGTCTTGCATCGAAACATTTCAAAAAACGTTCACGCTATATCATGTTTGGGGTCGTTTCAATATGTTTTACTCGTAAAACACAAATCTCACGTCGAGGCATTCAAAATTTATCTTAAAAATCAATATGGCGACCATTTTCCAAAATGACGTCTTGCGTCGAAAATTTAAAAAAAAACGTTCACGTTATATCATGTTTGGTGTCGTTTCTGTTAGAAATGAAATAGAGGAAAGATTCCCATTATTGTAATATGGATGGTGAATGACGTCAATATCTGAAGATTTAGGCCTGGACAGATGTAGGATGAGGGGGAAGGAATAATATGTACATTTATTAATGGCGAAGCAAAGTGGCACAAATCATGCTCACTAAAGTTTAATTCAAATCAACTTAAAAGAACACACGAAAGAGTCTTGAAAAGATCTACTCAATATATTCCGTCACCTCAAGCATCTACCTCTGTTACTGGAGATAAAGGGCGTTACGTAACTAGATCAACTGTTCCGCCAATTAATACATTTGCAGACATACGTCGCTTGTGTAGGCGTGGAAAACTATGAAATAAACCGTTGCAATGCAGTAACACCAGAAATACTTGCAGCACTTGATCCCAGAGACTTTATCTCCAGAGAAGTAAAATATCACAAGCAGTGTGTTAATAAGTACATGAATACGTTGCGGCCAAGAGCTGATGTGGACCAAAACAAGTTAATGTGCGAGGGATCGTATTTGCAGAATTAGTGTCATACATACAAGGAAAACTTGACACAGAGGGAATAGATTTCGTTTTAAAGATGTCTGACCTAAGTAAAATTTACGATGATAGGCTCAACTTTCTGTTAGGTGTAAAGATCATGATTATGTTAAATCTCATACATCTCGCTTGCAGGAAAGAATTGAAACCCACTTTCCTCAGCTTATTTCAATCAAACCTGGAACTGGATACCAACTTGTTCGGGATAAAATTAGCTTTTTTAGCTATGCCGAGAAAGAAAATTATGATGGAGATGCTGTCGCCTGCATGAGGTTCTTGAGATGTTTGAGAAAAGACATTTCAGCACAATGTGTTTCATTTTCCGAAAAATTGTCAAAAAAAGTCTGTACCACCTGCACTGATAGCCATTGTTAATATGATACGTTGTGGTACGTCTGTACAAGAAGAATGCAGTGCCATCCAACCTGCTTTGACTATCAGTCAATTGGTGATGTTTAATTAACATGAAAAACTAACTAAAGGTATTATTGTGCGCACAGGAAACATCATGAACCTCCTTTACCACTCTATATCGGCTTATCGCTTTATGGAAAGTCAAGAAGCAAGTCAACTATTCATGAATTACATAGCCTTGGAATATCTGTGTCATCAAATCGGATATATGAAGTAACGTCAAATTTGTGCCAAATAGTTGTGAATCGTGCCGCCGAGGAAGACGTTGTATGTCCTTCAAACTTGCAACATAACGTTTTCTCTGTTGCAGCATACGATAATATATATATGTTAATTTTCCTCTCTCCGTTTGGTTCCTAAATAAACATATTTTATATTGCTTATTTAGGCATAGAAAAGAGTATGAACATGTAGTTAAAATAAAATACTGTTGGACTCAAATAGGGTTAAATTATCATGTAGAGATTAATCTTATCAAAATTTAATAATAAATGTATGATTATTTTAATTAGTTTTAAATAAAGTTATGGGTTTACATTATTGTTGTACAATACGTCTAAAATACAAAAAAAACAAGGTAATAATAAGATCTACATTTTCCTGGGGGGAGGGCTGGCAAATATCTGCCCCAGCGTCTCGCTGGGCCTAGTTACCTCCCTGGTGACTGGGCGGACGGAAACAGAAATGAAGCCACCTCCTCGTGGTGAGTTTGGGGTTAATTCGTATGTCTCTCAAAGCGAAGTACGTAAAGAGATATGTTGAACTTTCGTACCTCGAAATAAATAAATAAAGATTAACTTACAAGTCTGACACGTTTCTGTGAACATTCTGGCCACATATCGACCAGTGAAATGGGCAGTGTATCTTTCAGGGAAAATATTATTGTGAGGTATTTTAAATATTCAGATGGGGTGAAAGAGGAGACAGGGCGTAATTCTACTAGAACAGTGATGGAGTCCTTGTTGTTACAAAATTTGTTGTTTTTAATTAGAGGAGGGATTGACTCAGTCTGTGGTGTAATACGATCACCCCTCTGAAAGAAACACTGAAAATGCACTTAAAGTAATAGCTTTAAGCTGGTTGCCTACCTACCAGTACAGTGTGAAACTTTAAGGGAGATGCGGAAACCGAAGGAGTTGTACAAAATATCTAATTTTTTGTGTGAAGTCACTGTCACGAATGGAACCTTTTCCATACTACGTGTTATTAAATTTCGAGAACAAGTTTCTTCGATCCACTCTAAAATACACTTCACTATAGGCATTCATAAATGGTACATCGTAACATCAAGATTCTCCAAGGAATAATCTCATGAGGGAGCGCATAATAAACTACCTCAAAAGAAGGTAAATACGTATAATAAGGTAAATACTGCCTCATTCAATATCCGTGAAGGGATATAACAGCAACAAATTAAGGGACGCAGTGGGTTAATGGTAGAGCGCTCACCTCTGGAGATAGGGTGAATTCGTCTCTGTTCAGGCCATGTGGAATTTGTGGTAGACAAACACCGTGTTTGTGGGTTTTCTCGGGGTTCTCTCGTTTCCTTCCACTTTCTTCATTCCACCAATTCATATCATCATCCCTATGGCCTGAGAACAGATTGCCTAAAGGCTTTAAAAATAAAATTCAAATTCAAGACCAACAAATGAAATTTATTCTATGCATTCATTTACTAAGTGCATCAAATACGTTGAATCCATTTGTTCTTCAAAGAATTTATGAATACTGAGACATCAATACAATTATTAGAATATTGCAATCTGAATCGATACAGAAATAATGAAAACTATAAAAAGATTACACTTTTAACTAGTACCTACTTCCATTACATTTTGTTCATAGAAGTGAATTTCCAATATGTTTCTTTCCCCTCGTTCTTGTATTTTCTTCCCTTTCTTGGTTGTTTTTAAGTTGTGCGTGACGGTTTGGGAAAAGATTTCAGAACGAGTAAGAAGAGACAGAAAAGCGGGAGGGAGGGAATGATAGAAGATGAAAGCAATCAAAATCCACCCATTCTACCGTCTTCAAATCAATCCCTGTCCCATCCCGGGCCACAACACAGTATCCCCAGCTAGACCTCGTCCCAGATTAACTCTGAGATCAACTTAAACCCACCCTTTCCACCCACTCCCAACCCGCCTGCAAGAGGGTTATCGATTCCGCAAGCACAGGCACTGGGCCATTTTGTTGTTTCCCGTTGGTTCCTACGACCTGACTGTAATCTGCGAGCCTGGATCTCCTTTCGTGCCTTCTCAAGCGTGACAGAAGACGTAAAGAGAACTAGAAAAGAGAGAAACACTCACTTTCTTAAGTTTCCTCCGGATACTTGTTTGTTTGTTAGTTTGTCAGAAGTAAGGAAAAGCACACCTTCGACTTTTTTCTTTAACTGTAACGTCTACCCAGTTAAAAGCCTTTTCGCTTCTTGTAAAACGTCTCTTACACTCAACTAAGCAAGAGGAAAACGATCTTTCCCAGTCAGGATGCTTCATAAGGGCCTTTCACGAAGACATACCTCAACAATTTGTCCCGAAAGACAAACAAGTTACATACAGAACAAAGACAAGACGAAGCGCCGATCGAGGCCTCCTGGCGGAGACAAGGTAAATAAATACACAGAACCACATGCGAACTTAACTCTTTCTACTTGAATAATACAAAATGTATGTATAAAGGACACGAAAAGGAAAACGTGGTTACACGAGGACTTACGATGTTTGTACAGTTAATATTTACTCCGTATATATATTTCGGAGAACTATTCGAACTTACTCGAAGAATTAAATGCTTAATTTTCACAGATTAAATAATTATATGGCAGTACCGTTTTATACGATTAGTTTAACCCCTGTAATTTAACTTACGATTAATAATTATTTTCTATAAGAAAAGTGACACATATTATGAGAAATATTTTCGTTAAAATAGTTAAAAAGTGCTTTGTTGTTGTGTGGACAGTTTTCAATACTACTGAAGTGCAGGCAAAGTACGTAGGATTAGTCTGAAGTAAAATTTTAATAATAATGAATACTTAAAAGAATGAGTATTCTAATTACTTTTCAGTTTAGTGTTAAAAATGACTGTTTATGGGTCGTTATTGGGGAGGTAATGTATCACGCCTGAAATCTTGGGTTTTGTCTGGTTTTCTTCAGACCCTCAGGCAACGTCAAATAACTGGAATTAAGGGCAAAATCGTTCCGTTCTATTCTCTTGCAGACAAGAGTATCCATTAAAGACAACGATACAATGTAATCTCAAAAGCTGTAAAGTGCAGGACTTCAAAAGTTTCCAAATGCATCTTCATGTTTGTGGTCGCCATTGAGACTTGCCCAATAGTAATAATGCATTGCTTCCAACAAGTTCGAGTTTCGGGTGCACATAGTAACAAAAACAATATATATTGATGATTATAATCAGACTTATAAACTACATATTTCAAAAGTGTACTACGAGTGTTCCCATTAAATAAATGTATGACCATTAAAACATTTATTCCAACAACAGTTTCGAAGAGCAAAACACAAACTGTGGAACAGAAAAGTTTGACAGACGTATTGCTTCCTCTCTTATAACAAAATGTATCTTTCTACGCTACAATACACACAATATAGACGAGCTTTTACCCTTCAAACCAATGCAATGTTAAAATGAAAACAGAACTGAGTTTCAACGGAAAATACAAATATAACAACAGAAACGAATAAATGCAAACATGGGTAGTTTGCACTTTGATAGAGGCAATCGGATGCGAATGAATGCATGGCAAATCCTGAAAGGAAGCTCAATATTAATTGCTTTCCTGTTATAACAGCATTAGCAAACAAAAAAAGGAGAGAAAATTAAACATGAAATTTGTAAACAATAGCTCTAGAGAATTTCGAATCAATCTCGGAAATATTCATAGTGCACGATTTTCAAGATCTATGCCAAATAAAACATTTTGCGCGTATTATAATAATGCCTTACTCATCAGAAAACAATATTCGATCAAATGTTCGAAGAAATGGAACTCAAGGCAAGATACAGAAAATTATCAGGACAATCATGTTCTAGAAAGAGACAAAATACATATATTAAATAAAGAAATCCAATATCCGAGCATTAGAAACAAACCAATATCAGAACCTACTTTCTGCACGGCAGCCTTCTCTATTTTTCAAACACAGCAAATTAAATACTGTACCAATGACTTACTAACTGATCAAATTTTTTCCAATCTTTTTGTTGTCAGTGCAGCATGTAAATAGTCGGAACTTAAACAACAAACTCTTAAAGTTAAAATACGATCAGTTATCCACAGCCGCAATTCTCTAAGTCGATATAAATGTGATAAACACCACACAGGTAAAACTAAAGAAGAGATCCCCACAACAACATACAAGGGATGCGAAATTTGTTGACAAAAAGCAATATCAGGGCTAACAGAACCCTATTCAGCCACTAATGACTCAACAAGAGATATCAAACAATCAAAGACATTTAGTTCTGAAAGCATTAACAACGTCTAAGAGTCAATTTTCTTCTAATGAACTGAAACCGTATCTAAAGTACTTTTGCACAAATTTATATATAAATTTGTATAAGCTAAATTCAAATTCAAACTAACAACAGGAATAACTTATCACTTTGAAATTGGATTTATTTATTTATTTACTTATTTGGGTATCTCTATATAACGGTATTGTTATGCCGTTATATACCACTAAGTTTTAAATGTTTAATTGTATTACAGTCCGTTTGTAATTTTATATTTATTACTGAAGAAGTTACTGAAGGGTCGACATTTGTTCAAACTGTTATTTGTGGAGAAACTAACTTCGATTTGAGAAGCGAACAAATGAACTAGCACCACTGCAGACAGAAACTTCTAGAAGAAAACAAGTGAATAAAGCAGAAGAAGTGTGTGTTTTTAGCGGGACGCAGCGAAACAAAAGGCTCGAGAGAATTAACTTGTGTGCCGGGGCAGTTTGTCGAGAAAACGACTTGTCATTATTAAAGAAAGAGGCGTTATTGCCCTGTAAAGCTTTTACATAACACACGGTAAAGTGTCAGGCTAGTTATGTTTAAAAGTATGCACACCGATCCTGGAGCAAAGTTGTGCAGGGAAAACGTTGGCTGTCCGTGCAAGCAAGTTTACGTCAAGTAGTTGTTTTGAATGTGTACGCAAAGATTGTATAAACTAATATTTTCTTTATTTGTTCAGAAGGAGCTATTATAGTAAGTGATGCTTCTGTGGATTATTTGTCATTATTGAAAGGCCGGTGCAGAGTAAATCTGTACAATAATACATATATACGGGGTCGTAGATTATTCAGTTCCAGTCTTGGATGCGAAAAGATGAAGTTGAGCAATACACGGTGCTGATAGCGGCAATGCAAGTGCGACCTGTAAATTTTCCATGATGAACGGAAGGTGGAAATTATTCCAGTAAATAGTCCAGTCAACAAGCAACGCAATTGGCATATACTAATTTATGAGTGCAGTGCAGTGAAAAGTCAGTGATTACGAGAAATAAATGCATGTGTGTGGCAGCATTGGCCTGTTTTCATAAATAATTCCTGTTCCTTTGTTTAAAGGAAAGCAGTGATATAATCTGATACCAAACAAATAGCAGCATAGTGGTGCTAAGTGAATTCTGTACAAAGGCATAATCCACTTCGTAATAAAAAGGCTTAAGTGAGTCCTTGTAGGTGAAGTGTACTCAGTTTGTGTTGTGAGTGTGTGTAAATATTATCCAGCGCCTACACATGAGAAAATGCGCTCCCTCTAGACGAGACAAGTCGCCTGCGAGCGATGCATTTATACCGTCTGAAGGTACTAGTGTGAAAAGCCAATCATTCAGAAAGTGAAATATTGGAAGGAAAGACAATTATTAAGCAAGTGCAGTGTCAAAGGAAAATTCGGCATTACACATGAGAAAAGGCCGACTCAGATGGTCAGACAGATTTCTTGCATGTGATCGTGTCTGTAGCATTGTTATTGCTCATCTGAGATTATAAATACGTACAGGAGGATAGAAAAGCCACTGTAAGTATTTTGTATTGATTAAGTTTGTGCAGCGGAAATATTCTTAATAACTGTGCTGTTACTTGATGATTGAAGCAAAATAACTGTGCCACACATCGTCATTCATAGCTGATGTTGACCAAATTTTTGCAAAGAAATGTCATTTAAAATGTGTGTAATAGTGAACCTGTATTAAAGAAAAGCATCGCCTATTTGGTGTTAACGCTACTGAACAAGGCATAAATACAGATCATAAACGCTGCAGGTTAGGTACGTCAAGTACTAACGTAATATATTGGTATCAGGCGTCGGTAGGATAGGGTCTCCTCCACGCATAATTCAGTATCATAGCATAGAACAGAAATATAATATAATCTGAGCTAACAAAGCTTAATTATCTTAGCTGTCATTGCCAAAGTTCATGTTTATTAATTTAGAGGAATTAAGCTTTATTTGGTACTGAACGTATAATTCTCACTTACATATTCAGTAACTTATAGAAGCAATCAGCGTTTTTATTTTTAAAAAAAATCTTTGATAGTACTTATACATTGAAAGTGCGTATATTTTTGAATACATGGTTAAGGTCAGGATACTGTATCTGATTCTCATATGTGATATCTCTGGCAAGATTCAGATGATTCATTAGTTTTGTTAAAAGTTACAGAGAATCATCGTTATCTTACCTTTAAATACATTGTTCATTGCACCCAAAGTACATAAAGATTTATGTCTATTTGAAAAAGCTGATAATAAAACAATTAATATTATTACATTATTTTCTTTCTGTAGAAACTCAGGATGTTTATTATGTTAAGTGCATGTTGTAGTGATAGTTATGTACCTACGATGTACTAATCACATTTTCTTGCAGCACCAATTACCGGTATTGAAGCAAAACAAGTTATTGTTCTGAGAAAAGTTCCGTTTCTTCTTTGATATTTCATTATATCGGTACTGATCGTGGTCTCCTGTGTGGATCGAAGTAATATAGACTTTATACTCTGTAGGTCTTCCATTATATATTCAGTGATCTTATTCATTTCCGACTTCACCCCATATGTAAACGTATTTTTGGTAGCGAAGGCGGCCTCTTCAGGATTCAGAGGTATACACCGGTGTTCAGGGGAGACTGATTCGTTGTCTGGCATCCGATCGGGTACACATAGTCGCATCTGACTCAGGTCGGGATAGGGTAGAGGAGGATTGAGAAGGTGCCCAGGACCTCACGTAAGGTATCATCCCGGCATTCACCTGGTGAGACGGAGTAACGCTGGAAACCTAAAGTCAGTATAGTCTGCCACGGATTCGAACACCGTGCCTACTCATTACCGCCCCAAGTTCGCGACCTTACCGATTTGATTCAAGAGGGCTGGGTAAGTTTTGTCAGTACTGCAAAAAAATACGTGATGTGACCTGAAATAAGTGAATCTGGTTATATTACATGCAGAATAGTAGTGTAAATGCGCTATTATGCACTTATGTTGATATACATTACTGGCAGTACAAAACGTACACTGTAACCAATGACCGTTAAAAGAAGTTCCTCCTAACATGAAAATTATACGGTTTACCGTATTTCTTGAATAATGGTAGGAGACCATTTTCCTGTCAGACTACTTGTGTCGGGCATGCGCATTGGAGAAAAAAAAATCACAATCGCGAGTATTGATGGTGCGTCGATTTGGTTGTGTTGTGTGTGGTTTTCGAGTGTGATACACTAATACTGTTTGTGTTGAAGATATCTGGAAATTCAAAATTAAGAAAGGTAATGTATGGGAAAGCAACATGTTAATTTGTGAACGTTGTGCGGTAAAAAACGAAACTTTAGTTGGCTATGTGAAACCCAATATTTTATTTCAGAACCATTCCCCGGCCGAGAACACACGTGGAAAGACCTCCGGTACGCTCTCGCGCAGGCGCAGAGCGTGAACTATATGTAACACAGACAAGCGCTTCTTCGGCAGCCCCTAGCTTAGTCTAGTCACAAATGCATCGGGAAGCTGATCCGGAGTTCCCGGGATCGAACTCTGGCGTGGTTACTTTTCCTTCTTTTAAAAAGAAAATTAACTTTTTTGTTTGTTTTTTATGTATATACGCATTAGGAAATTTAATAAATGTAGTGATTTAATATACCAAATAGAGGCCACTAAAAATGCTACGAGCAATATAATTTTGCTACTAAATATACTATCAGCCGTTTTTATTAAAAAATGTTGAGCCATACATTTTAGGGTAATCGGTTGGCAGCGAGAGTTGACGGTAATCGGTCAGTAAATTTAAGGCGAAATTTTTTACTGTGTACAAATACTGATTGAAAACAATGATTAATAAGGATTGCTGGCATTTCATTATTTGCAATAAATTAGCACAAATTCTTATACTCCGATTAGTATAAACAGTCAATTCGTTTTATAAAAATATTTACACATTATAACCGCTTAATCCTTTCCCTACTATAAAATCTAGTCTAGTTCAATACAGTTCGCTAACATGTGACATCTACATCATAGAGGTACAGGCAATTCTCTGTATTTTGTGAGACCTTGGCGCCACAAACTAAAAAAGTTATCCGTTTCTGACAGATGTTCATTTTCTCTGTCCATATCAGTAATTATTAGATTGATGCAATTTAAAAATCCGATTTCAAGCACTTGTGATGCAAAGCAAATACAGAATGGACTCGTCCAAGAACGGTGTATGTTATACGTCCTAACGTCGTTGTTAGCGAATTGGAATATTTGGCACGTATTGTTGTTGCACTGGGTGTCGTAAACGTGGAACACACGGAATACACAAATCAGAGTAATTTTTCCTCTATGTTCAAGCTACGACATTACACAACTATCGAATAATACCGCTTTTGGGGACGAGACGATTAATGAATACACAAAATGTCGGTTTAGTGCGAAATTTCGGACACCCTAGAACCAACAATTGCTACCGTTAACTGGAGTTACCCTGGGTACTAAAAAAAACTACTGAGCAACTGAGCGCTATCATGCTTTTGCTGTGTGGCATATCAAGTCAAAATATTTCTCCCTTATTCAGTGTTTTATATGTTATAATGATGTTAATGGTAGGCCGAATCTATATGGAAAATACACAAATTTAAATCACATACAGATGTTCCCAAAATTGCCCCGGAAAAAGGGGTAACTTTGAATAAAATATTCTCTGAACTCATGGCTGGAGTATTCTATTTGTAGAGATAAAATTAGTCATATGAAAACCAGGAGCAGAACGTCCATTTTTACTTGATGGCTCTAAATGCCTTAAATAAAAAATTCAAACTGAAATTTGAAGGTTAAATCATAAAAATCTCTTCATATACAACAGAATTATTGATAATTTTAATTTTGTAGTAGGTATATACATTGGCTACTAACTTGTTAAAGTTATATTGAAAATAAAGATTCACTGACAGCAAAGTTGCAGTACCTGAAAATCTACTTGTCTTTAAATGTTAAAGTCTACAACTTTGAAAAGAAAGTTCTCAATTTGTAGAAAATTAAAATAAAAGTTACAGTAATTCTCTAATCACAATTCTCTGCCTTGTTTATGTTACAACTAGCTTTAAGCAACCACGTAAACCGAATAATAACCTTTAAGCTTTACATTCAGAAAGGGGGGGAAACGAACTTGAAAAACTACAGTACTATACGTTGGGAATGAAACGTAAGTTCCAAACAAATTTAGCATCATCTTTCTGTTTCACAGCTGAAATGGAGACAGAAATAATCCAAAGAAACAGGTTACTTTTACATTTGAACCCATGTTCCACAGGAATACACCGGTACGGTGAGCCATTGGAGGAAAAAGAAAATATATGAAAAGGGTTATAGTAAAATGATAAAAGGGATAAACTTTTTTTTTAAAAGGTTCGGCTTTCGCATGTACTTCTTATATTGAAAAAACAATCCAGTTGATATATTTGTCTTGGTTTTGCTATTTGTAACCATATGAATAAACAATAAATACAAATATTCAATGAACTCTCAACATTCGCACAAAATCTCAGACTTGTATCATTCACGAAACAACCACAAAGACTTGTCAAATCTTGACTTGCCAATTTTGCACAGTTACCTCAGTTGATGGTAATTTACTTTGCCCTGAAGTTAACTTTCAACTGCTTCAGACAAGCGTCTCTGAAATATCGAAGAAGCTGATTTCCGGTGAAAGGAACATCCGAAAGCAAGTAATGGTGGTATCCTTCATTCCTGTGTTCCTAGGTGCTGGGAAGCTCTGTGGAATTTGGATCGTATGGGCGTCCTTAAGTCTGTATAGTTTCCTCAATGCCAATATAAAATGGAAGTTTTCTCTTGCATCGCACTATGTATGAGCAAGAGTATTTATTGTCCAGAGTCATCGATGCCAACAGGCCTCTGGGCTAATATTCGCGGATGAACAGAAGTGTAATTGGAATGCGATGCGAATAAAAGACACCCCTCTATACCCAGGACATGGTCGTAAGATAGTGTACTTAAATGCGGAAAATGAGGCAACAACTTCGTTAAAGAAGCTTGCACTGGATAACATATATCGTGTAACGATAACGAGTTCATCCACGGAGATACTCCACGAATCGGAGTACGAAACTTTCAATTCTTTTTCACATTAGATTGACTTACCTTTAACATATACGGTTTCTGCACTGATTTTTGGAAGACAAGAAGTTTCTAATAATAGAGACGTTTACCACGCTGATGATAAATTATATTAGTATCACTACAACAAGACTTTGTGTGTGTGTGGGGGGGGGATATAGGCTTAGGCAGATATTTTTTTCTTTTACTGCTATTTCTAACATTTCAGTAACATTAGTCTAACAAGGTACATTCGCGAAATGTTTGACAGATATTGGTTAATACTGAACAAAATGCAAGTTCTGTTTGTCTCAGTGTGTACTGTACTAATTTTAGCGGCCCACGGCAGTAATTTGTATATTTATTATTCTTCATAAATCAGAGATTCCAGAGTAACAGTGTTATGCTAGGACACATTCAAACATAAACAAACATCATTATTGAAGAAATGATTTGAATTATGACACCACTGTTTCAAAGAAGGTATTCATACTTATTTTTTTCCCAAGCGCTTTTATATAATAATAATACATTTTATTGTCATTAAGCTACACATAGCAATAGACAACGTCATGATTAATAAGAGTAAGTTATAATATAGTACATAAGAGTTCTAACTGTATAAGTATAATAATAAGTATAAATGAATAATAGTGTGTTTGTAAAGCGATACCAAGATAAAATAAATACTAATAGTAGTAGACTATATATAGCAAATAAATACTAGTATAACCAAATATTACTATTGTACTATTACTATTACCATTACGCTTCTATTGTACAGTCGAAAAAGTCTAACAAGGAATATAAAGGTGTTGAAACTAACAAATTGTACAATTTCAGTTACAATTGTACCATTTCCAATGTTCGTTGGTTGTTACAGGCAACTTACACAATTTTATTCCTAGGGTTTCATAGCTGTTTAATGATTTGGACAGTCGTTGATATGGGACATTTATATGTTTATTATTCCTAGTGTTATAAGAATTGACATCTTGTCTCAGTTGTAGATTTGGAAGATTATTTTTTACGTAGAGGAGTACTGTGTAAATGTATAAATTTATTATTGTCATGATCTTACGATTGATAAACAATGGTCTACAGTAAACTAATCTGTATAATTGTGAGAGCCTTTTTCTGTATTACAAGGATGTTATTTACATGACAATTGTTTCCCCAAAATAAAATGCCATACAAAATTACACTGAAAAAGCATAGTAAGCTGATCTAACACAGCTATCAGGAACATGATTTTTTAGTTGTTTCAACAGAGCCTTGAGAGCCTTCCAGAGATATAATTAATATGAGATTCCCACTTTAACTTGCTGTCGATATACAGGGTAAGTCAAAATGATGGACCCGATTTCATAAATTTATTTTGTGAAATATAATGAACATATCTTAATGTGAGCTACGCGCAAGGAAAGGCAAAAGTTCAAAGTTTAGTTGAGTTTAGTTTATGTCCCGCGTGGTTGCATTGTCTACCGCTACGCGGCGCTGGAAGCAGTTAACGAAAATGGCGCTGACTGGAGAGCAGATATCGTTCTGTGTGCTGGATTACCATGTAAACAACTCTGTGATGAGTGTTCAACGGCATTTCCGTACCAAGTATGGCAGAGACCCACCTACTGGAAAAACCATTCGTACGTGGTATGAAAAATTCAGAGATACGGGCTGCATCTGTAAGCGAAAATCGACTGGCCGTCCTTCAGCTGAGGAAGAGACAGTGGAACGTGTTCGCGCCAGTTTTGTGCGGAGTCCACAGAAGTCTACCTACTGGGCAGCGAGGGAACTTGAAATGCCACAGAAAACTGTATGGCGAATTCTGCGGAAACGTTTACAAATGAAATCCTATCGCTTGCAACTGCTACAAGCCTTAAGAGACACTGATTATGCTGCTCGAGCGTCTTTCTGTGCTGATTTTCTCACGTTAATGGAAGAGGATGGGTTCGCCGAAACGTTACGTTACAGTGATGAAGCGGTGTTTCACCTTTCTGGGAATGTGAATAGACACAACGTAAGGATCTGGGGAACTGATAATCCCCACGCAGTTGTGGAACACCAACGCGATTCACCCAAGGTGAATGTGTTTTGTGACATTTCCCCTGAAAAGATTTATGGGCCCTTTTTCTTCCTTGAACCTACTGTGACAGGACATGTTTTTCTTGATATGCTGCAACAATGGCTCCTTCCACAGCTCGAAGAGGATAGTGCAGATTTCATTCTTCAATTGGATGGTGCCCCTCCGCATTACCATGGCAGCGTTCGGGATCATCTCAATGAGGCATTGCCACAGCGCTGGATAGGCCGTGCATCTCAGGAGGATCGAGTTCTCATTCGTTGGCCACCTCGTTCCCCCGATCTGACCCCGTGTGATTTCTTTTTGTGGGGTTTCATAAAGGATCGTGTTTACGTACCACCACTTCCAACAACATTGGGTGACCTTCGCGCCCGCATCACAGCAGCCATTGCAGAGATTGACCGTGACACACTACACAAGGTTTGGCAGGAGATAGACTATCGGATTGATGTGTGTCGTGTTACGCGAGGTGCTCACATAGAGCACTTGTGATGTGACTGAAAAAAACTTTGAGCCTTCTTACCACATGTATTACATTCAGATATGTTCATTATATTTCACAAAATAAATTTATGAAATCGGGGACATCATTTTGACTTACCCTGTATATGTATATATATGCCTTAAAATTTTTCACAAGTTGAGCTATTTTCAATAGGAATATCTCTAAGACTAAAAGTCATATGTTGAGTTTTACTCTCATTAAGCAAAAATCCATTAGCCTTAAGCCAAACCGCAGTTTGGGCCCACGTGTTTTCAGCTATAATTTTAAGTGCACTGAGATTAGTACAAGTATTTAGGAAAGTTCTATCATCAGTATATTATATAGAATGAGTCGATAACAGAAAAGATAGGTCATTAATCATCAGAACAAATAAAGAAGTCCAAGTACTGAATCTTGCGGTACACCGAACTTAACTGATGCAACACCAGATTTACCATTACTTGTAAATACAATATGCTTATGGTTTTCCAAATAAGATTTGAGTGAACTAACGCTTGTACCATGGATACCACAGTACGCCAACTTATCTAAAAGAATTGTGTGTTCAACACAATCAAAGGCTTTACTTAAATCACAAAATGTGACCAGAGCAAAACTCCTTCTTTAAAAAGCTTTAAGAACCTTTTTTATTAATGAGTCGATGGCACCAACAGTTGATCTACTTTTTACAAAAGCAAACTGCAAGTCACTAATTACGTTGCGCTCAACAAGATAGTCATAAAGATGTTTATAAATCATGTTTCTCCAGAGCTGTAATGCTTATCATCAATCTTCATGCACTTATCCATAATCAGTTCAATGCTCTAATATTCAACAACATGTTTAAACATATCTGGAGAAAAGCTGTTTTCCCCGGTAACTGTGATTTATTTGATGCTCCTGACAATGTTCTCTGGAAAACTGAAGGTTCCAGTTGCTCAAATCCCATATGCGCAAATGAATCATTAATCCAGTGTGCTTATTGTCGTATATATTTATGCTTACAAGATTCGTTCAAGACTCATGAACATGGACAGTATCGCTGGACAAAGATCCTTCTCTCTCTCTCTCTCTCTCTCTCTCTCTCTCTCTCTCTCTCTCTC